>BHFT01017286.1:46561-140523 GCA_004320025.1 Laticauda laticaudata
CCCCCCCCCCCCCCCCCGGTCCATTCCCATACTTTCAGCAATGCTAACGGCTGAAGACGCTCCGATAGAGAAGACAGCAGATGCAGTCCAAAGCAACGAGAGTTCTGTTGCTTTGGCTGTGGGGCAGCCTTGCTCTCTGCCACCTCGCTAGCCAGGCGAGTGGTCCTCTCCGGCGACCGAAGGCAACACCTGGCTAAAAAGTCCAAACGCAAGGAAAACAGCGTTGGGGCTGGAAAGCAGCTCCAAGAAAAGCCCCTCGATCCGTGCTTCATTCGCCAAGGGCCGAGAATAAGCACCCTCTCCCTTTGCGGCTTTGAGTCACTTCACAAGCGGTTGGGGGCAGCCGAACCGAAAACGATGCCGATGCCGCCGCCGCCGCCGCCGCCGCCGCCCCTTTNGCGGCTTTGAGTCACTTCACAAGCGGTTGGGGGCAGCCGAACCGAAAACGATGCCGCCGCCGCCGCCCCTTTCGTTCGCGCAGCGGGCGGAGAACCCAGGTTGGGCGCTGAGGTCGCGTCGGCTGCCGCAAGGGTTGTCGGTCCATAGGCGGTCCGGTGCCCGGACGTAAGATGGCGGCGGCGTTGGCGGGGGGGAGGAGGAGGAGGAGGAGGGGAAGACGGAGGACCGGGGGGTGGCTCTTGTGGCTGTCGCGAGGCTCGAGCTGTGGAGGCGGCGGGCAGTTGTGCCCGGGCTCGCGGGGCGGGTAAGAGGGAAGAGGGCTCGGGGCTGGCAGGACCCGGGCTGGGGCCAGGCCGCCATGGGCTCCCAGGTGCTGCAGATCCTGCGCCAAGGTGTGTGGGCGGCTTTGAGCGGCGGCTGGTACCAAGACCCGCACCAGGGCGCCGGGGTCAACGCGTTGCACCTCTACCTGTGGCTCTTCCTGCTTGGCTTCCCTTTTACGTTATACATGGTGAGTGAAGGAGCCGGCCTGACCCATTCCCCACCGGGAGAGAATGGGGAGGAGGGGCGGGGAAAGCGGCTTTTTTCGGGCTTCAGCCTCGCCTTCAGGTTGGGGGCTGTCACCCCCTTTACCAAGCGAGGAGTGTTCCTGGTCAGGTTGGGCTCCCTGGGGAGCTGCCTTGAGACCACCGTCTCCCCACCGCTCTCCGCGCTCCTGCTTTTCCTGAATTTTGGGAGGCGGAGGGCGACGCCGTTGGAAAAAGGGACGTTGCCTCCTTGTTCATTAGCTAAGCGAATAAACTTGGGGACAAAAAGTCCAAAACCGACCGGCGCTCCTCGAAAACACAAAGAGGAGAAGGTCCCAGTGGTTGTGACCTCTCTCTCCTGTCGTATGAAGCGGATGCGTGGCTTTTTTTTTTTTTTTTTNTTTTTTTTTTTTTTTTTGGTTTTGCTTTTTTGGGGCCTCCTCGTACGCTATGGGTTTTTTTTTTCCCCCCTCACAGGAAATGCTTTGTGTGGAAACCTAATGTTCCTTTCGCGTGTCAAGCTGAATGGGTGGCAATCTTTCTTACACGTGGGGTGTTTTGATGAGATTGTCCTCCAAATCTAAGATTGGCTTGTCAACATGTACAATTGCTGAGGGTATAGTTGTGAAGGACCAAGGATAAATAACTCAAGGCTTATGGACTCAATCCTGAAGTCAACAGCTGGGGAGGGAGGGAAATGTTGGTGCTAATGTTCCACAATTGGATATGCATCCCTCTGTAGTGGGATAAAGTAATGCTCTTTTTTTGAGTAGAAATCCTACAGCGGGAGGTGCAATTAATGATTGTCAGAGGCTCTTCCCAGAGTGCTCATTTTATTTCCATTGATGTTGATGCATAATGTTAATTTAATTGTTATTGTCTTGATTGGAGGGATGACAGAAGTCCGCATACTTGAAGTCTGTTTGAATTATGTTTCTGTGAAAACTTGAAGTCTTTATATGTGTGTACAGGAAGCATACATTGTAGATGAAAGACTGCACAACTTTGAGAGATTACAGCATATATTTCGACTACAGTATGCTTTAAGCTACATACATTCATGTTGTATGTGGGTTAATGAATGAGCTGATGTAGGGAGGCAATGAGATTTTTTTCTCTTGCTACAAACAAAATTTCTGTAACTTAAATCCAGCCAGGACATGTTGTGGGATACTACGAAATATTTCTTACAATCACTTTTTAAATATTTCTTTTAATGCATTTATTGTTATATCACTGATATTCTTTGCCGACTGAAATCTAGATATTGGTAGTCATAAACTGGTAATAGGCTTAAACAATCATATTATTTTTGATAATTTGATTTCAGAAGTTCAATTATTTTTGATAATTTGATTTCAGAAGTTAATAATGAGCTGAAGAATTATGGAGCAGAATTGGGAAATGAACATGCTAAGTTCTGTCGCTAACTCATTCCCCTTACCAAATTCAGCTCTGTCTATTGTAAGGGAAACTTTTTGTGAGTATGGTGTTGCCATGACAACCAGACATTATTGCACTTTATTCCTTGGAAATTCTAACAAGCATAAAATACCAGGGAAAAGCTGACTTGTGAAAGATTTATGTTGTTCATCAAATAAAACTCTAGAGAGAATTGTGCATGAGATTGCACTAGAAAAATAAAACGGGAGCATATTACAAAACAGCTTGCAATAGAATCTTGAAATTTCTTCCTCCCCTCTGTGGAGAGGGGAGGAAGCAAGTGATTTCTTCCAAACTCATTTGCCTGACTTTTTTTCCCTGCTGCCAGTGTGTAAAAGAGCATTTCTGCACTTGTTCTTTTGAGATCCCTCTCTAGTCTCCACTCTCTCCACTCTGCAATGGGAGGAGGCTGGCTTTGTGTAGTTGGGCCTTCCATTGTGAAGGTTTTTCCACCTTTGATCCTGGATCAGGTGGCATTGCCCCACACAGACCAGGTACGAAGTCCAGAGGTCCTCTTAGACTGTGTATCTGTGGTTAAGAGGCTTTTCGCACACTTGCAGGTTTTTGTGCCAGTTGCGCCCATTCGGGACCAGGAGGTTCTGGTCTCTTTCACTCAATCCTTTGTGACCTGTGACTGCAATGTGCTCTACATTGGGCTGCCCTGGAAGAGCAGTCAGAAACTTCAACTGGCACAGAATGCAGTTGCATTGGTAGTAAATGGTATCAGGTACTTGCCATATGTAACACCTCTGCTTCTTGGTTGCCAGTGTGTTTCCAGGTGCAATTCAAGATGCTGGTTCTCTCCTTTAAAGCCCTTCATGGCTTGAGACCAGGTAATATGAGGGATCGTCTTCCCATAGTTGTTTTTACCTGCCCAATCTAGTCCAGCAGAATGGGCATGCTCTGAGTCCAGTTAGTCAAGGAATATCTTCTGGCAGTGACTAGGAGGCTTTTTTGCTTGTAATGCCTATGCTGTGGAATATTGTCATTTAAGAAATTTTCATGGCCTTGATCTTGTTGACCTTTCATAAATCCTTGAAGACTTAGTAATGTGGCTGGGATAGAGTCCAGAGTGTGTTAAGGTTCCCATTTCCTGGTTATGTTATCATTTTCAAATAATAATTTTCTTGGCTGCTGTATGTATTCATTTTTCTTTTGTATTGTACTTGTAATTCAATTGATTTTATGATTGTCTGCTGTGCAGAGTCACTTGTTTAAAATGGGCAGCCATATAAATTGAATAAATAAAGGAAAATGCATCTTTTCTATTTTTGTATTCTTGTCTATTTCTTTAATTCAGGCAGATTGTTCCTTATATCAGGCTATGCAAATGAGGCATTGAACTTTTTGACTCAGCACCTAAAGGTGATTGGCATCTGGATAGAGAGGAACAGACTTACACTGAATCTAGCAATAATGAGTGGCTGGTGGGGGGTATGAAGACCTTCTGAATCCAGAAATAGTTCATGTATAGAATAGGGTCATGATTCCCTATAATATTATTGCAGCTTTGTAATCTGATGATTCTCTTGGATTCTTGGGTTCAGCTTGAACAGCGACCATGGCCAGGAAATCCTTTGTACAAACACATTTTGTCTCTCCCTTGTGGTTTTCTCAGGATTAGAAGGCATTACACAGAAGCACCAGCGTTCTTATCACTCCATAGTAGATTTAAATGAAGTGTCTTGATTTGAAGACTGTCTTTTGATAGACTTAAATGAAGTGTCTTCAAATGAAGACTATCCAGAAGCTTAAACTGGTTCAATATGCACTAGTATGGGTAGCAATGGATACACCTATAGTTGCCCACAAAACACCTTTATTCTAGAAACTGTATGTGTAGTCCTTAACTTATGACCTCAATTGACCTCAAAATTTATGGTGCTAAATGAGAAATTTGTTAAGTGAGATTTGCCCCATTTTACAACCTTTCTTGTCACACTTGTTAAGTGAATCACTGCAGTGTAACACAGTAACACTATTAAGTGAATCTGGCTTCACCTTTAACATTGCTTGTCAGAAGATCACACAAGGTGATCACATGACCCCAGGACATTGCAACCATCACCAATATGAGTCAGTTGCCAAGCATTTTAATTTTGGTCATGTGGCCATGGGGATGCTGCAATGGTCATGAGTCACTTTTTCAGGGCTGTTGTTACTTTGATCACTAAACAAACTGTTGTAAACTGAGGACTATCTGTATTGGTTGCTACTTAGTTGTGGGAGAAATTCAAGTTGCTAGTTATGAACTGTAAAGCATTATATGCCTCAGGACCTGGTTATCTTCAAGATCATCTGCTCTGAATTGAATCTAGCTGTAAAACCAGGGGAAGAAGTTCTGCTAAAGTCTTGTCCTCAAGGGAGTCCTATTTGTAGTACACCATAGTTAGGTCTTCCCAGTGTTGACTTCCTTCCCACGAAACAGCTCACTCCCATAAATATGGACTACTTGCCTGATGAATTTTTGCAGTAATGTGAAACCTGGTTCTGAAAGAGAGTATTTGAACTTTCATTATGCTAAGTTTTGGGCACCATTATGCTTGTGATTTTGCTGTTTTTTATAATTTTTTTTACTTTGTATAAAGCTCAGAGCTGTGCATGTATACAGAAATATCAGTAATAAACTTGTAGGGAACTACATTATCTTCCTTTATCAAAACTTGTATTTAACATATTAGTCAGATAATTATTTTACCACCGAGGCTTACATGAAGGATATGGAATTATGATGTCTGTTCTGTCAGATGAAAAGCATAAAGGACAATAAAATTGAATAACTTTTCAGAACTATGACCGCTGTCTTAAGATAGTCATACATATAATTCTTTGTAATATCTGCTCCTTAATACAAAAGCAAAAAGATTATAAATAGATTTTCAGGGAAGGAAATAATTATTGGATAAGCTTGATTTAACAGGCAAGGCCAATGATATTAATCCTGTAGTGAGAATAGGTTGGTGAATCACACCTCAAATCATAACTGATTCTTTATAGATTGCATGTTTTGCCATGCGTGTAAGGTCTATAAACCAAACAATAGTATTGTGGTAATCACATGCTTTGCTTTCAAAGTGTTATTTATTCCAAGCTTCCTAGCTTTGGACCAGTAGAACAATTACACATAATAGCAATATTTATTTAGACTTTGGGAACAGAGACTATTTTAGGTATGGCTTTTAACTATGTACAGGATTAAACTTCAAAATTATGAACTAAATTTAAAAAATGGTACCTTGGTACTTATCATTAATTGGTTCCAGGAGGTGTGATGAGTTCCAAAAATGATGAGTACCAGATTTTTCCCATAAGAAATAATGTGGTTACAAGGCAGCCAACACTAACAAGTTCTAGTTTGTGTGTTGAGTACCAAAAAAACAATGAGTATTGAGACAAAATTTTTATGTCAAAATGCATTGAGGACTAAATTCTGTAATCAAAGCAGTTAAGTACCAAGGTACCACTGCATTTCCTTCAAATATTAGGCCTCTATTATAGCATAAATTTTGATTGATGGATGTAGGTTACCTATAATCTGGGGCCAAAGTTTGATTATTGAATTCTTTCACTCTATCAGATAGTGTAAATTTTCTTTGCTTTTTATAGCGAAACCCTAATTTAATTTCTAATTAAATTACAAAATGGACAAGGCTACCTATTGAGCATATAGTTTGTTTATTTTGATTGATGCTGTTCTTCCCCCTTTTGAGAGGAATCTAATATGTACTCTGGGAATGGTTTCACTTTACGTCTAGTATTATATATTTTGTATTAAACAGGAGATTAAATTGGAGAAACAAAGTCCTTTTAAATGCTGATCATGTGTGACTTGATCTTTTCTGTGTCAAAATCGCAGTTTCTATGGTGGAAGTCTCTGAAATGAGATTAGCACTGCCAACTGTTGTATGATATAGCCAATGTTCATTCTGAATCAAAATATCCTATATACAGATGTATAGTGACAGAAATGTTAAATTATTTTCTGATTTGGCTACCTTAAATGCCAGGTGTATGATCAAACATTCTGTGCTCATTCCTCCCTTTTTGCTGTTTTTGGTTCTTCATGTAGCACAAAATAAGTGAGCATCAAAGAAGAAGGTAACCAAATTGGTAACCTGGAGTATTTGCAACAGAAATATCTAAAAAACTTATATCCAGGCTTTATGGATGTGGTTTTCTTTCACTGCTGCATCAACAGTTTTGCTTTTCTGCCACTTCCAAATATAGTACATTGAAACACTTTTTAGCCTTGAAAAGGTACAATTTTCCACATGTATGTGAAGACATATTATAAACTCATAACAAAGAAGAAAACGGATTGCCACATTAGAATTCTGTTTGGATCTGGATAATTTTTTTATGTACTCCTGTTGCAAGGATGGAAGTTTTGCTGTGAATTTTGTGCATAAAATGACATTTTAGATCTTGCTTTTTTTGCTTAATATGTGAATTGGTGTTGGAGTTGGTTTTCATGGTATGCTAACACAACTGTTGGATGGAACATAAATTTTATTCAGAAATGGTAGCCCTAATTGCCCAAGGAAGATTAAAATCTTGTCAGCTTCACATAAGTTCTTGACTTTATATAACTCTGAACCATATCACATATAGATAGAAAAAATTGAGTATGTTTTACATATTCTGATATAGACAGGGGAGTTGGCAAGGAATGAGAAGAAATCATAGTCTAAATCTTGGAAAAAATAAAATGCTAAGAAGGTTAACAAAGAGAAATAACTATCAATGTAGCTTATTTTGTAGCTTGACATATAATGTAGCTTGACACACAATGAAAAAAATAGCTGTTGCTGGTCAAGTCAAGGATCAGTCTAAATTAATATTTTGTTTGCAACAAGTGCTTAGTCAGCTGCTTCTGAGTACCCCTAGGCATAACACAATAATAATGATATAACTAAGGTATGAGTCATCCAGTTGAGATAGGTGGATGTAGAAAATATTCAGATGTGTAACGTTTAGGGAAATTTTGCTCGGGAGGAGAGAGCTTCCATTTATAAAGAATGGTAGATGCAACTGTTAGTGGCTGACTGAAATTCTGTTATGATTATTGAAAATGGTTGCCAGTTGCTTGGTGTACAGTACTGAATTTTCATAAATAGAATTTTGTCTTGATTTTTTTGGATTTTGCACTTTGATTTCATTGGAAAATACTAGGATCAGTTTAGGTTATACATTTTGGAACTGTTGTGATGTGTAGTCCTCACGTTAAAATCCAAGTGGCATGTTTGGCATGAATTGCATCTTCATCAGTTGTGGGATGTATATCATCTGCATCTTTCTAGCCAGAGATAATCTTGCTGCACATTGGTGTAGTACATTATTATATGTGAAACTATATTTGAAGACTCCTTAGAAACCTCTTTACTCAATAAACACTTAGATTAATAACATGAATTAATTTCTCTTACAGGTCTTAAAATGGCCATTTATTTTGGAGTGTAATTTAAAGTGCTGATCTTGACCTTTAAAACTTTATAGAGCATATATGCCCATAAATTAACTTTTTTCTCTGTATTAAACTGTCAGTTCTATGGTCCATGCCAGAATGTTTTGCATAATATTACTTTATTGGCAATATGAGTGTTTCCTTTACTCATTCAACTTTTTAAAAACATTACAATCTAGATTAGCTACTTTGGATTTTATTTTCCTTATTAATGTGCTCTTGTTTCTCACTTATGATTACAAACCTCATTTATTCATGTAATATCATATATTATTTCTCTCTTTTAGGAATTCCATATTTTTTCTACTTAGCAATCTGTAACTTTTTTTCTTGATGAAGGAATTGGTCTACTTAAATTTAGAAAAGTTTTAACAATTTAGACATTTAAGTTGAGGGATTCTCTTGAGGATTAATTGACATTAGTACATTAGAATATCATCTGCTGTTTTCATATAGTTCATCAGCTATTTTCATGGCTAAAGATAGCCTGATTAGTTTCCATGTTCAGTTTGGTTTAGAATATAACATTTCATGTGGGATATGCCTTTGAAAATAGTTCTGAAGCTGCAAATTCTCTGGCTGTACGTGTTATGGTTACTTGTTTCAGTTTTGAAGGAACTTTCTTTCAAATTATTGCAATTCACATTTTTAGTCCTTCCATTTAAAACTTAATTGATTTGCAGTCTAAATTAGGGGTCACCAACTGTTTGAACCTCAAGGACCACCAAACTCATACTTTTAAATCCCGAGGACCACTAATATTTTTTTTTTTAAAACTAATATATTTAATATAAATTTTTTTATGTTATACACACACACACACACACACCACACACATTTAATTATGACAAAAATATAAATGCTTGATAACAAAATAAAACGTTCCAGGCTGGAAGCCTCTCCCCACTGGCACCTTCCAAAGAGACAGAAGAGCGGGTGGGGTGTGTGTGTGTGTCTGAGCTGAGGGGCCTTGAGGCAACTGCCGCTGGGAGAAGCAGAGGCAGAAAGGGGGCTTTGCTCCTTGGGGGGCAGCACCCCTTGGCCGCCACTCCAGGGGTTTCTCAGCAGGCATTTGCCTGCAGAAGGACTGCCACTCTTGGTGATTAATTGGGGGAGGTGAGGGGGGAGAAAGTGGGAGTTCCTTTCAGATCCTGGGTGGAGGATTGAGAGAGCCTAGATCTGCAGCCAAGGAAAAGTGGAAAAGCTGGGGGGGCTTTTCCAGCCTTCACCTGGTGACAGACAAGGAAGATGTGTCCTGGGGCCACGTTTGTTTGCTTGCACTTCCGCTCCAAACCCAACCACAGCCATGTGATATTGGACGGTGGGGGAGGGCGAGAGAGAGCGAGGCATCTCTCGCATTACCAGGGGAGGAAAGGAGGATGAAAGGTAGCCACTCTTTTCACCGAGACCCTACAAAAGCGCCCAATCTTCTAGTTCTAAGTTCTTTGAAATCACCAAATGCCTCCTACTTGGAGTTCTCCACGCCTCCTGGCTCTTCAAGGGACCTTGATGTCATGGTCCGCTGAAGTGCACACGGCCAACAGCTCCCACACATCTGTGCGCAACAGCCCCCTCTCCCAGCACCCACTGTTAGCTCTCCCCATTCAGTTTTCTATCTTTGAATTCGCCCCGCCTCTTTCTCTTTCTTTCCCCCCTCCCCCCCCCACGTGCAGGCAGCCAAGGAAAGGGAGACAGCCGGGAGGTGCGAGAAGTGCGTGGCCCATATTAATTGCTTTCGGGGCCATTTCTTCTGTAGCCCACCAAAATTTTTCCATGGCCCACCAGTTGGCAACCCACCAGTTGGCAACCGCTGGTCTAAATATCTGAACAATTCTATCTTCTAAATTCATCTGTCCATAACTTGAGAGAATGGAAGAATTTTCTGTTCATTATGTAGGGAAAATAATTTAACATGTCAAACAGCATTGTCAATGCCAGTCAATGCCAGTAAATATGTTCTATCCTCTTACAGCATTGGTAGAAACTTTGCATGAGCATTAAAAAATGGTTTTAAGAGTTTTAAAATTAAATCTGATTGATGTAGTTTGTTTTGATTTTGGGTGGCTTTATTAGATTACATTTTTGAATTTTGGTCGCTTATGCATTGCCCAGAAATCCTGAGGTAAATATATTAATTTCTAAACCAAATTGTGATTATTTTGGATTACCCTTATCTTCCTAATTGTTTATATTCTTAGTTGGATGAAGCCAAACATCCCTCTTTAAAGTTAATGCTGGTTCATTCTCCATAAAATTATTTTAGTTTTGTTAATAATTCAAAACTGGTGAAATTCTATTTCTTGGAATAGAATTATTCTGAAAGCCTGAAAGTTCCTATTAGTTTTTTGGAGCGCTACTTTAAAAAAGGCTTTCAGCATTATTGAAGATAGGTTATTTTAAGTTATTCTTGTCAAAATACAAGCTCAGTATTACTTTTGAATTGGAACATACTGACTGACTGTTGGTTCATGAACTTAATCAACTACCTCAAAATTTTCTCCTGGCATTACTATTTGATAAATAGTTTGTCAATTAAGCCTTGTTCACAAACATTGTGTTATGGTGCGTATTTTTATCTAAATTTTCTCTTCTAGTCATTTTGAAACTGAAGTTCTCCTTTCTTAAGTTTTCTTGAGAAAAGATTCAACAAATCTCCTAGTAATAATCTTTCTCAAGCACTGATTACATGCTTGGACAGTTTCATATTATTTAGCCCTCAATTTTTTTCTTCTGCCTTATAAATCTTTTACACTTGTTCTTCTATGTTTTTTTCTTATTTTAGAGTGGCTTCGACTTAAAAAACTTCTTGATGTTTATCAAAAAGTGGTGTTTATTGTCAATTGACTTTTTTTCCAAAGACTATTATTTCCTCCAAAAATATCAACAGTAAGCTGCCATTAGTTTGGTTGAATATTTTGTTGCCTCTTTCCTATTTGTTAAAGTTTGTCCCCTTAGCCTCTCTGTGATGGAATTATGAGGCATTTTTTTCTTGTATATCCATTGAATTTTATAGAGTTCTCCATCATTACTTGCTAATAAATCATTTCTCACTAGAGGATACATGAAGACTTACCTATCCTTTTAATCAAGTTTATGGCGCTTCTACCCCAGTGCATAGTCCACAAGCATTCTTTCAGGACTTGTCATAAAGCATACATCTAAAGGTTGTAGTCCGGAAGTGGCTTTTATAAGTATTTCTGATTTTAGGATACTTATATTATTGTTGCTATTATTTTAAAAAATAAATTCTGTTGGGAGAATGTTCAGCATGTTTTCTGCACCATCAGTCTTGTTTATGAACATTCTTGAGATGTATTCATTAATATAACTGAAGGAGTTGCGGCATTAAGTAAGTAGATCTCCCGGGAGTTGAGGCAATTGGGTACTGCAGTGTTTTTTCATTACCATGGTGCTTCAGAGTAAGCAAGTAAGCTTGAGCCAGTTTGACAAGGACAATTTCTTCAAAAAGAAATTATAAGGTGTCACTCTTCCCAAAAAAGTGTTATGACACAGTGAAGTCTAGAATACGTTATGTGATGAGTATGTCACATAAGCTAAATGACTAATTGCAAATATTAAAATACTCATTTTTATTCCAAGCTATCCTTTAAAAGATAAAAAGATGGCCCTCACTGTAAATGTTGATAAAAGGTGTGCTTTGTTAAATTCTAGAAACAACTCAGTATGATAAGTATAATATGACTTAATAGAATTATCAGAATTACTCTTGTTCTTCAGAGTTCTGATTCCCACAACATGTGCAGAAGAAATATAAATAGAAGCATCAATAAAGGTTTTTTAAACTAGTTTTTAAAGCAGATAGTGATGTTCCATTTTTTCACTTGCCCATTTGCCATTATGAAATACTGTAGAATATTAAGTTTGCAACTGAAAACATTTTATCTAAATTGCAATATGATAATTCTGACATGTAAAAAATAATTTTTTTTTATAAATTAAAGGTCAAGAATGGTGAAGAAAAAGCTAACAATTTCAGAACAGCAATTGCTGTTTGAATAGAATCGTGATGGAGATTATATATAGTATTAAAGATATACTTTTAAAATAGAATTATTTTTTAAAATATATTTTAAATCATCTTTTCATTATTAATTGATACTAGATGAAGAGTACAAATACAGATAATTCAGCAGTTCACTAATATTTAATGCCTAATGCCCATATCTAATCTAACTTCCTTGCCAAACAGGTACTATTTTTAAGTTAGATCTTAAAATAGTCAGGGATTTAATTTACCATAATTTCTACTCTTCAATGCTAATACACATTGGAACAAGTCAGGGTTCTTAGCCATTATCAAAACAAACGTGTCTGTATCCTGTGATTGGCTGATAGGACAAAAATTAAATACTGTTACCATTCTGTTGGTCAAAGAAATGTAGAAGGCCAAAATTGTGCTCAAGATTTATCCAGCCAGAGAGTTCATGAGTATTTAATAAGTTGTGCTTTTATTTGTACATAAAGATCTCGATCCTCTATTTGCCTTTAATTCAGATAGATATTCTACTCTGATTGACCATATGGAACCTTTGTCTCAGGTAACAGACTCATGACATTTGCTTTTTCGCACATATAACATATTCACATGCGAATAAGTGTAGGTAAAATGTGCTTTTTTCACTCAGGAATGGGTAGAGGTCTGGAGAGTACATACACAGACTTTTGGGCAGGACAGTTGGTGCATACAGTTATACTGTAGCAATTATTATTTATTAAATTTATTTATGCCACCCATCTCACAATTTCAGGCTACTCTGAGCTTACAATGTAAGCTCCAAGCCAACCAGCATAGCCAAGTCTTTTCCTAGTTTGAGGCTAAAAGAGATGTGACAGAGCTCACCTCCTTCTAAAAGGCAGGGGCTGTGCCAGAAAAAACTCTTCTGGATCCCACCAGCCAAAATTGGTACAGACTGGATAGAAGCATGTATACATCGTATATGAGTTTGGTAAGGATGTTAAGCCCTTCAGATGTGTTGAACATCAGTTTGGGAGACATCTATCATACAAACTGCATTGTTATTTCTTAATAGCTAGCTAGCGCTTTGGACGTTGTGGTCCCTTTACTTCCTTGCTGCTTATGCTGTAGCTGAATTGTGGTTTTCAGTATCTTAAAGCACGTTACAAAGCTTTCACTTTCTCAATTTTCCTTTTCAGTTATGTTTTAAATCACTCTCCCATGTTTGAGAATGTCCTATTTAAGGATAGGCATGATGAATATGTTGACCTTTCTTAATAATTCTCTATTTAAATTAAATTTGATGGCATTGCGCTCTGTTTCTATTCAGTAATAACAAAGATTATGTTGATTTAGTATTAGGATCCAGGGTCATCTCATTTCTGATCAGTTCCATAACCATCATGATGCAGAATCTTAGACGATCACTACATTTCATCTGTTTGGTTATCACTACATTTTCTGTGTGACTTGATGGCTGTATTTGTCCAGGCTGCATAAGAGTAACTGAAGTCACATATTAATATTGTCCTTTTTCCTTTCATTTTCCATCTCAGAATCATTTTTAAAAGGAGTCTTTATCAATTAATACTCTTTTCCAGAGAAAACGCAAGTTCAAAACACAGGTTGAAAACTAATGCTTCTTTCATGTATAATGTATATTTATATTGTTAATTGTATTTTAATTACTGCCTGAATAAGTTGTACATGACAAGTTGTGAATAATCAGATTCAAAGTGTATATAACTAAATGTTTGAAAATAATTTCCCTAATTTCCTCCTTATATCTAATTCCTTTTCTTTTTCAAAAGGCTCTTCCTTCTTCCATGGTGATAGTAGCAATTTACTGCCCAGTGATAGCCGCTCTCTTCATTGTTCTGAAGATGATAAACTACCGTCTTCACAGAGCACTTGATGAAGGTGAGATTGTGGAGAGAAATGCTAGTGAGCATATGGACAGAAGTGCAAAAGCAGAGCAGAATAACTCTTCTACCAAGAGAAGGGACAGTAATGGACCCAGGTAAGATATCTTCAGTGTGAGACCATTTTTGGTCACTGTTTATATTCTCATAACGATTTATATTCTGAGATGATTTTTAAAGTTTTATTTTTTATCCTGCCTTTATTATTTTTACAAATAATTCAAGATAGTAAACATAACTAATGTTCCTACCTCCTCCTATTTTCCTCACAACAGCCTAGTGAGCAAGTTGGGTTCAGAAAGAGTGACTGGCCCAAGGGCACTTAGCTGGCTTTCATGCCTAAAGCGGGAGTATAACTCACAATCTCCTGGTTTCTAGTCTGATGCCTTAAGCAGTGGACCTAATTAATGATTCATTCCTTGCAGGAAACATGTTCTTTTCATATTATAGCCTACCTGCCACTATATTCATAACTGCAGATTAACTATCTACTGGCTTTATTTGGAAGTCATTCTGTACACAAGATAAGCAGATTGGTCCAGGTTCAGCCTAAACAGTTTCAAACTTTCACTTGAAACAAATTTGTATTTTAATTTCCTGCCTGTAGGACATTATATCCCCAACAACGTTTCTTATTCCCATGATTCAAGAAGATAGACAAGTTGGGTGAGGGAGAAACTGACACCCTTATTTACATACTGTGTCTCTTTTCATTATTCAATGCTTATAGCAGTTGTTCCTTGCTTTTAGTTATCCTCCAGAGCACAAAGCATGATCATTTGTGCTTTGTCAGCTCACATAAGGACTTACGGAATGTATTCTACATAAGGCTGCCCCTGAAGAGCGCTTGATAGGTTAGAGACACTAACTGAAAGTAATGGAATACATTTGAATATAGAAAGTAGCAAAGTTGTACATCTGAGAAGCAAAAATCAAATAAACAATAATTGTTGAAGGATGTGCCAACACAAGCAATTATGAGCATTTTTCATTTTGCACATGTTACATCTTTGTTCTACGACTTGTATTAGCTTTCAGTAAACAAAGTGCTGGTTGCTACCTAAAAAGCTTCTTATGGCATGAGGCCAGGGTATTTGAAGGACCACTTCTCAATGATTGTTTCTACCTGCTCTATTAGATCTGCTTGTAGGTGCATGCTTTGGGTTCAGTCGATTAAAAAAAGTCATTGGGGGGGAGCAGTACCTTTCTATGTAATTTTATATTGTCTTTTCTTTGGAATACCTTACCATCTGAAATTAGCTGGACCCCATACCCTGCTGGCATTCCAGAAAGCATTTAAGATTTGTTGTGGGGATTGGCAGTTTGTGAGACTTGATTCATTATTTTATTTCGGTGTTTTATTCTTGGCCACTGTTTTCTTATTTATTTATTTAGTTGGTTTACTTATATTGATGAATATTTTGTTTGCTACCTAGATTCACTTTGGCAAGAGTGTGGCTATAAATTAAAATGAATAAATAAATTCCAATTTGTACAAACTGAAAATAGAACAGAACAAAACAATTGTAAAATATTTGTATGGCTCTCCTTACATTTCAATAAGCTCTTAAAAAGTGGCTCTGTCCCCAGGTCTTGATTTAAAGTGGGTGATGGGCCTGTGTGGGTTTCCCCCCAAAAAATCACTGATTTTCCCTGGACTATTAAGGAAGTTTGTGTTTTTATTGTGCATTTTGTAAACAACCGAGTTATAGAAGATTGGGTTAGCCTTTAAACTTAGCTTGTGTTCCTCAGAATTTTTGTTCACTATCTACTCAGTAATATATTCCCTATTCCAACTGTTGAAAAAAGTAGAAAATAATTCACAGAATTGTCCTTGATCATTGAGTTAAAATCATGTTATTGTGGGTTGTATAATGCTTATATTTGTGGGCTTCATAAGAATATATTCACTCTGGATATATTGTATAGGCCAGAGTCTAAGGAGTAGCACTTGAAAATCCAAGATTTTCAAACAGGTCCCTTCATTTTTCAGGTACATAAAAACTTTTGCCACAAAAAGTGCCTGTGGTGAGTGTGTGAGAAACTGTTTACTTTTTTATTCCTCTCAGTCCCGGCAATTGATCTCCTGCAGAGGATACAGGGGGAGATAGTAGCCCTAGGAACATTAATGCCTACTCAGAGGCTGCTTTAAAATACCCATGAGATTTTGATTAGGGGATTCTAAGGCATGACAGTTAAGTGGGTACATAGTTGGCTGAAAAAATTCCTATCATCAAGGAATTCATCATCAACAAGAGAAAAGTATCAAACAGGGAGCCATATGGTTCAGTCTTCTGTTCTTATGTATTCATTAGTACAGTTGATAAAAACTGTGTGGGATAGCTAATAACCAACAGCAATCTTGATTGGTTAGAGAAATGAATTGAAAGTAATGGAATAAATTTGAATATAGAAAATAGCAAAGTTGTACATCTGAGAAGCAAAAATCAAATGCAGCAATATAGCATGGAGGTTGCCTGGCTTGGCTATAATGCAGTACAGTTCTTGAAAAAAAGACTTTGGAGTAGTAGTTGAATACTACTGATAATGAGCCAGCAGGATGATGTGATTACAAAAATAATGACAAAATTTTAAGGGCTTGAAAGGTCATAACCAATACTTTGAAGTCACTGGATGAGATCATCGGTCCCAGTGGACTGATATATCATCAATATGCTGATGATACTCACACTGCTTGGTGGTTGTTAGGAGCTGGATGAGAAACTATGGTCTGAAACTGAACTCTGGCAAGACTCTGGGCTTGGGGTTGTTTGGTCCACGGAAAATTGCTACTGTTGGTCTTGGATGGAATGGCATTGCCCCAAACAGACCCAATGCATGGAGATTCTCCTGGATTCATGATTCCTCCTTGAGGAGCATGTGGAAGTCATGGCCAGGAGGGTCACTGCACACCTGCAGCTTGTGCACCAGTTATCCCTTTCCTGGACCAACAACCCCTACCCATAGCCACTCATGCCCTAGTTAACTCCCATCTTGACTATTGCAATGCACTCCATATGGGTTGAAAAGCACCCGAAGCTGCAGTTGGTTCAATATACAGTGACTTGCATAGTTTTTGCAGATCTAGGTGTGCACATGTGTTACCTCTCCTTTGGAAGCTGCATTGGCTGTCGATTTGCTTCCAGGTGCAATTTAGGGTGCTGTTTATCACCTTTAAAGCCCTTCATAATTTGAGTCTGGGTTATCTGAGGGACTGTCTCTTGCCTGTTACATCTACCCGACCTAGAGTGGGGCGGCAAGAAATGTTGTGGATCCCCTCCTCTAAGGAAATTCATCTGGAAGAAGTTCCTTCTCCTTGATGCCTCCTATCCTTTGGAATATTAAACTTGCCCACACTCTGATATTCTTCGGTAAGGCCTTGAAGAGCACCTGCTGTTTTAGTAGTAGATGTGAGTCCAGGAAAACCCACTAGAGATTGTTGACTTGTGGTTTCCTCTTGTGGAGCAACTGCCTGGAGTATTGTGAATGATCCGAAGTCTTCTCTTTGTCCCAAGAGAAATTAGGAAGAGTATGTCTATTTGCTAGGTCTTCCTTTTGCCATATTAATCTATCTGTTTTTAGCACAGACATCTTGAGTTTGCCATTTCTTCCCCAGAAGTGTCTATTCTCATCTTCCAATCCATCTTTTCTTAAGATTCAGCATACAGGTTGAATAAATAAGGGAAGAGTCACACTCTTTGGTCCATCTGGAGCAGTTTATTTTACCATGTTTTGCTGCACTGTGGCTTCCTATCTTGTATATACGGTTGTGATGAGAACACTTAGATATTCTGGGATTCCTATTTTTTGGAGCAAATTCCACAGCTTGACAAGATTAGAACAATCAAAGGCTTTTCTATATAGTCAATGAAGCAAGTATTTTCTTTGGGTTCTCAGTTATTCAGCCTGGATTAGCAATAATATCTCAAGTTCTAAAGCCAGCTTGACATATCTTTTTCTAAGTAGATCTACATTGGATTCTTCTCAACATTATTTTGCTGGCAGTTAAAGATATTGTATGATAGCTTGCATGCTCTATTAACTCTACTTTGATATTTTAAATTTTTGAATTTATTAAATTTATATAGCCTTTTTCTGAAAGCCAAGTGAGGGAGCCACAGCAGAAAAGGCTCTTCTCTGTTGACCCTTATATCATTTTCCAGTCAGGTTACAACTTATACTGATTCTTTTTCTGTTGATCTCCATATTTCTGTGGGTTATTTCACCAGTTCCTGTAGCCTTCCAACTTGGTAATGACTGGAGTGTTGATCTTACTTTATCTTCTAATACTAGAGGTGCTTGTAAGTCGGGAATCTCTTCCACTGTACAATGTTTCAGTGTAAACCTTTTCTTTAATATAACTATTTAGAATCATGTTAAATCGGAGACCTTTTGCACTTTTGTGAGAATAATTAATTTTTTGATTCTGTCATCTTGGGGGCACTTTTATGAAGAATAACTTCATACTGGCAATTGAAGAAACTTCAAATTTATCCTTTGGTGTAACTTGACATAGATAACCAAAATAATACTTTAAATATTAAAATTTCTTACCTTTTAGTGATCCAGGCGGAGGGATTGAGATGTCAGAGTTTATTCGAGAAGCAACTCCTCCAGTAGGATGCAGTTCCCGAAATTCTTTTGCTGGCCTAGATCTAAACAACCAGGTAAGAACTGGTTATCATTTGTTTTAGTTTATTGAGGATCTGTTACTTCCTTTGCTTTTTGTCAACTTCCAGGATTTTAATGTCATACATTTGCTACCGCAATATCATGCATTTGTTAAATTCCACAATATCATACATTTGTTAAATTCTTCCAAAGTGTTTCTTTTTTATTTACATAATTTGTTGAACTTATTCTGGCAATGAAACAGCTATTATTGTTGCTATTCTCCACAGTTGTTTAACATTGGGTTGATTGGATTCTGTGAATCATTGTATGTTCATGTAGTTGGATGTCTGTAGGTATTACTAATTGCAATTATTTATGCACTGTTGTTATGAACGCTATTAATTATTCACATTATTTAAAATTCCAAAATATATTTTATGAGAGGAGCAAAAATAGCACAATGAAAGAGCAATTATATGATTAATTTGCAGCAGACAATATTACAGTAGACAACAGCTTAAAATTTTGAGTTTACAAAATAATATTTTTTAAAAAGCTTAAAAGTACTATTCTTATTCTATTAATAAAGGGGATTTCATGTATTTACTCCAGTTTTCGCCTTAGTGCAACTCATTTGGTTATTTCTTTCATTTTAGATTGGATCAGGTTTATCTCGTCATGGAACTGCAGCTACCATTAAAGGTAACATACTAATTTTTACCTTTGAATAACCTCAGGAGATGCATTAATATTAAAAGGATTTTCCATTACATTATTGATAAAAAATAAAACACAATATAAGATAGAGAAAAATTCTTATTGATCCTTGAGTCTTGACAAAATAATACGGAGTATCTTTACTTAAATTTTAATTTTTTTAACCCTAAAATTTATATCCCAGGAATTCTTTCCCTTTGCTTTCCTGTTGCAGTAGCATGCTAAAAACAGATAAACAAATGTGACAGGATTGAAATCTATTATTCTAGAATGTCTTCCAAAGTATTTCCAAGTAGAAACTGGTTTGAACTTTCACAGTTCTAATTATCTTATGTTCAATGATATTTATAGACTATATGTTCAATGATATTTATAGACCCTTGATGGCAAACCTATGGCACACATGCCAGAAGTGGCATGCAGAGCCATTTCTGTGGGCATGCGAGTCCCAGCCAAACTTACTACACTCTGCGTTCCTCCCAGCTGATTTTCGGCCCGTTTGAGGTCTTTCTTGGCCTCCCAGAGGCTCGAGGGAAGCCTCTGCAGCCTTTGGAGGCTGAAAAACAGGCCCATTTCATCACTCCGGAAGTAGTAGTATTATTTGATGAACTAAATCTGTTCTAGTCTTTGGTTAAAGTTACTTTGGTTTATTTCTTTAGGCAAAGATATCATAAAGTATTATATTTCACTTAGTTGAGCCTGAGGTGGTTTACAATAATATCAAATAAATAAAACACAGCTAATACCACAAAATGAACTAACATGCATCATCAGCATTCAATTGCTCTAGAAAATAATTAAGTTTTAACATTTTTATGAAAAACAGGTACTTGGGGACATTTCCAGCATAGGAGAAAGTATGGAGGATTTCAGGGTTTGGGGCCATCAAGAAGACATTTGGTGGTTTCCCATCTTCATCACTTCACATGGGACCACGACCTTCAATTTAGTTTCCTTTAAATAATGCATAATATGAGCCAAATCTTCTTGAGGATATAATGTTAAATGAACTTGTTTTGTTGATATAAGGAATTACATTAAACATGTCCTTTGTTCCTGCTGATTGCTCCATGTCTTCGGTGTGTGTGATTTTGTATGGAAGAATGGATCCAAGAATTACAGGTCATTAAGTATCATTCAAACAGTGTATTTAGAGGTGTTACTCAGTGCTCTTTCATTCTTATATGAAGGGTAAGATTATTATTTTTTGTTTTAAGGATGTGCTGATCATTTGGGATTTCATTTGCAATATATACCCTCACCATATCATATTTGAGAATAGTTTTTGTGCTATCCTCTTATAGGGATTGTCTGGGGTTGTTTCCTGGAAATAGTAAGGTAAGCCCTGTATATGATGAGGTCTCACAGATTGCAACTGACCTCCCTGTTGTAAATTCTGCAGTTTCTTGAATAGTGGATGTAACATTAGCAAATTCTCTCTTAGTCTTCCATGATGTGATAATATGGTGGAGATGCCATATTATCTTTTGGTTTTTTTCGTTGTGCTATCACAGTCCTACATCAGTACAACAGGAATATGCAGTGTCCCTGCTGATGTAATGCACTAACAGATTAGAGGATACAATTCAGATCATTATAACTATATGTAGAGTATTAAAAAAGCTTCTTAAATTCTGTTTTCTTTTAGGCATATAGGGTGGTGCTTTCTGAGCTAACACATTATTTTTACTACTTAGGTGATACAGACACTGCAAAGACTTCTGATGACATCAGTCTGAGTCTTGGTCAGAGTTCTAGTCTTTGTAAAGAAGGGAGCGAAGAGCAAGGTATGTATGTCTTGTTCAACCTATGTTATATCCATGAATACTTTTTTAGTAAAACAAATACTAACTGTCTTAATTTTGTATTTGCAAAATTATAGTCATTTAACTGTAGCTTGCTGTATTAACTGATCATTTTATCTGTTATATAATCAAACCCAAAGTTATGGTGATTACATCTAAAGTATTTTGCTATTCTAAAGTCTTTTAATTTTTTTCTAGCAAACCTCAGAGGGTGTTAGATGTGTCATAAGTATTTTTCTCTGTGGATTCATATGCTAGTGATATGAATCTTAATGAAAGAAGCTTGCAGAGAGTTAGAATTAAACACTTTTTTTAAAAAAAAAGACTTTTCTACAACAAACTAGATGAAGTGATTTTCACATATCCATATGTTATATTTTGCATGCTTCCAGATCTGCAGTCAAGTGAGCTAATGCACTTAGCATAATATTCATGCAATATTAATGACTTGTTTTTGTTATCTGGACTTCATCAAAAAGTTAACTTATTGTAATTATCAAGACTGATTGCTTACAATATTTTTTTATTCACATTATTTTATTATTTAACTATGGGAGCACGATGGCTCGGTGATTAAAGATGCTGAGCTTGTCAGCTGGAAAGCTGACAGCCCAGGTTTGAGACCTGAGTGCCAAATGACGGGGTAAGCTCCTGTTGTTTTTCCAGCTCCTGCTCTTGATAAGTAAGGGATTGCATTTTCAATTTCCCTCATACATCTATGACCCCCATCTCTGCCCTTTTGACTGCTGCCCACCAAGCTGGGCACGATGGCTCAGGGCATCTTTGTTCATCATGACTCTGTGGCTGTAGGAAGGGCATAGGTGGAGAAAGATAGGTGGTTGGGGGGACTTGCAATATTTTTGTGGTTATCATTGCAGGCAGGCCCCCAAGCACCCAAAATTTGACCACAGGGATGATACAACAGCTGTAACCTGGAGACTGGTCATAAATCCCTTCAATCAGCCACTGTAACTTAGAATGGTCACTGAATTAATGGTTGTAAGCTAAGAATTACCTATACACTGTAAAATATTTATTCTACCTCTTTTTGGTCCTTGCATTAATTCCATATAATAGTTGTCTTGATTATCATTGTTTAGGGTTTTGGTAGACTGTGATATTCTCATGCATAGATTTGCTGAATGATGAATAACCAAGAAAATGATAAGGATTGTGGATTTTAGTCATATTTGTTTGAGCAGATTCTGTATTCACACATTAGCTGAAAAAGAAATCTAGAATAAAAGATACTTTATAGCAGGGAGAGTAATATGCAAAATTCCTAACTTTTTACAAACTTTTTTCATTTTTACAAAAACAGATTTGACAACTGATCAGAAGACTTTTCATCTGGTCTCCGTTGATTCCTTTGTATCCATTCAGCCCTCATTGTCAACTGCACAGGAGTTATCAAGAGACAGTACTGATAAAGTGTGCCTTCCTAATCAGCAAACAGATCCTTCCGTGTCAAATGCATGTGACACTGAAATGGCTTCTCTTGTCCCTTTGCATTCACACTCCTACAGGAAAGATCATAGACCACGAGGTGTGCCGAGGACTTCCAGTTCAGCTGTTGCATTTCCAGATGTATCATTAAATGACTTTCCTCTCTATCAACAAAGGCGGGGTCTGGATACTGTCAGTGAATTAGAAGCTTGCAAGCCTCAAACTGGATCCAAAGAATCATTAGCTGAGAACTCATGTATTTCTGGTGTATTTCAACTAGATGATATTCTAAAATGTAGCAGTCCGCAGATGCTGCTCAAAAGCAGCAAGAGTAAATCTCTACAAGCAGATAAAAGTGTGGATAGCCTGAGAAGCCTGAGTACAAGAAGTAGTGGCTCAACAGAGAGTTATTGTAGTGGGACTGACCGTGACACCATCAGTACTGTCAGCAGCTATAAAAGTGAGCAGACAAGTTCTACTCACATAGAAAGCATGTTGTCGGACCATGAGGTGTCACCTAAAGAAGAGAAAAAAAGCAGCAAGAAAAAAGACTATGCTGTTGATTCTGAGGACTGTCACATTGCTACTTACAAAAGGACAAGCAAGGAAAGAACTACAGTTGAAACTAACACCAGCAGTTGCATTCAAGTAGAAGAATGCCTGAATGCATCAGAGGAGATGCACAATCAGAGGGCCCTGAGTACCTCTGCTTCAGAAGAAGCAAATAAGAATCCTCATGCTAATGAACTAACCATACAAGCAGAACAGTCTCCTGGAAACCCTACTGTGAAAAGAGATGAACATAAAGAGAAATCTTCTGTGGTTGACTCAAGAACTTGTAAGGAAATGGTAGAAAAGCAGAAGGAGGGGGATGTGCGTCCTAAATCATGTAGCTTAATTCATCGGACAGCTTCAGCTCAAAAATCCAGCAGGAGAAGGACAGGGAAAAAACGGGCGAGTAGTTTTGACACAAGTCGACACAAAGAGTATATTTCCTTCCGAGGGGTATCTGCTACCAAGCCCCACAGTGCAGTTTTTTGCCATGATGAAGACTCAAGTGATCAAAGTGATTTGAGCCGGACTTCAAGTATGCAGTCAGCCCACCAGTTCAGCAGTGATAGCTCTTCCAGCACAACCTCTCATTCATGCCAGTCTCCTGAAGGAAAATTCAATGCCCTAAAGACCAAATATATTGCCAAAGAGAGGGGCACAGACTTGGAAAATTCTTACAAAATTCACTTGGGCACTGATGTGATTGTCAAAAAACATTCAACCCGACAGACTCACAGTACAAACAGTGCCAAGAGTCGTACCAGGGTATTAAGCTTGGATAGTGGTGCAGTAGCCTGTTTGAATGATCCAAATCTAATGATGCCAGATACAATAAAACAACTAACAACTTCTAAATCTGACTTAGAGGCCAAAGAGGGAGAGGTGCTTGATGAGCTATCTCTGTTGGGAAGGGCTTCACAACTAGAATCAGTCATGCGCTCTAGAAATAGCTTACCAAACCAGCCTATGTTTACTGAAAGAGAAGATCAGGAGAAGGGAAGCATTGGTAAGTAACTGAAATACTAAGATGTAGAATTGCCTATTAGTGTGATCATCTATATTTTGGATGTTTTACATTTTGAGATTTTATGCAAATGCTATTCTGAGTTCAATTAGCATTAAATAATAAATATTACAGCATTACTGTTGCTAATATTGGATCTCTCAACATGAACTAAGACAGGTTGAACAAATACAAACTGTACAGAATTATTGAGCTTAATTGGACACATTGGGATGTTGAAAATGTATTGGTGCTTTTACAAAATGGATGTCTTGGCAGGCCTTACCACAAATACCCATTTGTCAAAAGACAAACTGGTGAAGTTGTTCCTGGCTATCAAGGAATATAATCACTACTACCTGAGGTTGTCATTTATTTTCTGATCTAATGAGCACACTTCCAAATAAAAAATTAGTTAAAGCTATTAATGTATTAATTTTCTAAGAATTGCTGTGATTATGGAAAATGAGTGCAAGCCAATTACAGCCTAGTAGTACCAAAAACATCTATTTTAAAAAGCCAGGCAGGATAGGTAATCTGACAGGTGCCTAGTGAGGTATCTGTAGACATATTGATACCCAAACATATGATGCTTTGTATTTGTCGTCTAATAAAATACTTACTTTTATCATGTTTCATCTGTAATAATGAGGTAAAGTTGAACATACTTCCATTCTACTTCTTAAAGCTCTTAAATATATGTAATATGTTTTTCTCTTGCATCTTTTTGTGCTATTGTCATGACTAAACAAACCAGATATCTTTTCTTTTGTAGTGTGGTACCATCTGGCATTTTTGTGAGTCCCATAAGTTAGCTCTTGATATGTATGTGGTTTCTTCAATATAACAGTTCCTATATTGCTTTCATATTCCAAATATTCCAGTGGAACATGGTTGCAATATGTATTTTAATGCTGAAGTAGTGCAAGTATTAAATATATTGATTTCTTCTAAAGCACTTTCATACTTCCTCTGTTTCAAATTTGAGGCTGGTCTCTTCTGATTGGCTATTAACCTGGGTCTGTGTTCATTGGGACTTGGCGTTGATTGATGGTGTTTCTGGTTTCTTCTGTCTGTTTTGTGGCTTGATTGGATGCAGCACTCTGTTGTCTTGGTGGGCTTTCAATGCAGTTGGCTCGTGTGAAAGGGAACGGCTGCTTTCTCAGAAGCTGGGTTTACCTGGTTGTGGGAGGTGTTTGGTTGGGCATCAGAGGGTCTGTCTGTGTTCGCAGTGTGGGGGTTTGTGTGAAAAATATGTGTTGGGCTACATGAGGAGTCTGTCCTGTGCTCAGGGTTTGTCTGTTTTGGTGTGGAGGATTTCTATTGAGAGTGCAGGCTTCAAATGTATTGACCAGTTGCTGATACTCTCTTCTTATCTCTGCTACAGGTCTTATTTTCAATCTATGGCTTCTTATGATTCTGGCTGGGGTTTTCATATAGTGGCTAGGGTTTTGGTGCATTGAGTGATGTTGTGACCTGTGATTTTTCATTGTTGTTGGGACTGTGAGGAGGGTGTTCCAGGCTTTTTTACTGCTTATTTGTGTTCATCTTAGTGCGGTTACTTATTCTCTATTGGTCTTCAATGTATGTGCGACGGTATGTGTACAGGGTTTGTATAGCCTTGGTTTTCCAGGTCAATTATTCGTTTGGGTTCTCAGGATGGCTTCTATTTTTGTCTGTTTTGAGCGTCTTGGAGTTTTCTTCGATTTTTGGCCTTGGTTGTAGTTTATGATTTATCTGTTATACTCTTTATGTAGGCAGGACAGTTTCTTAGGTCTGTTGGTCTTCTAGGATCTTGTTATTTTTGGTGTGTTTTGTGTGGGAATCAGTCGGTGATTTTAGTTTTTTGTGGAAGCCTTGGCTGCAATACTTCGTCGGGTGCATAGTCAGTTTGTATATGTGTTCTATCTGCAGCGTTGTTTGGTAATTGTGTCTTCGCCAGTATTTTCTGTGCTTGGTGGGGATATGGGCCGTTGACGGTAGCGCTGTATGGTGTGTGTTTTCTTTTTGTATATTGCGTGTTCATCAGTGTGCATGTCTTTTGTATATTAGTTACATTGAGATGGTGTGTTTGTTTATTTCTGTTTCCATGGTGAACTTGATTTTGGGTGTGTTGTGTTAGGTGTGTTGAATTGTTTGTCTTCTTTTCCATAGGCAATCACATAGTGTCATCGAGGTATCTTAGCCATAGTTTGGTTTGTGGGTGCATTAGCACGGCTGTGGGATTCGAATTCTTCATGAAAAGGTTTTGCATGCGGGTGACAGTGGTGTACCTAGGGCTCCTTCATTTGCTCTGTATCTTTGTCCTTTGTATATGAAATATTTTGGTTGAGCAGTGTTCTTGTTAGTTCCATGCGTCTTTAGCTGTTGGTTTATTTTTGTGATTCAGTTTCTTTGTTCGGCTGATGAATTAGATGACCGTCAAGACTTACAAGATTTTTGTTTACGTGTTAGTTTTATTTTTTAGAAGTGGATGTTTTGTAATATTGAAGCTGCGGAGTTCAGATGGGCTGTGTTGTTTGCTAAGTATTTAGCTGGTGTTTATTGGTGCTTCTAGAGTGACTTGGTTGATGAGGTTATGCTTCTTTGTGTCTTTTTGGATGGCACGTATAGTTGCCAAAAATCACAAACGGAGGCATACCTCTCAGACTCAGTCCATGGGCACTCATTAACTACTAAACTTATATCAACAACTACAGCCCCTGCTGACCGCGCTTCATATGTACAACTCATACGATTTTAGAATAATCCAAAATCTACACGTAGACAAGAATTGTTTGTATTTGACTGTTTCACTATTCCTCAAGTCGACCAGATAAAGTAAACTCTTGAAATCATCAAACTAATACAACCAGTAAAGCTATGGAACTAACCAGACACTGCCTAACCAAATTTTCTGTATACAGAGGACAAGTTTACAGCAAATTGAAGACGAGCCTATGGGATCCCACTGTACACTTCATTCAACACTGTTCATGAGATTGATCCAGGCCCTGTAATGACACCACAACCAACTATGGCTAGATACATCCGATTGAAATATTGTGATTTGGCCTGGAAAGAAAACTAAACAATTTCTAACCACCTAAAAACACCCCAAATCAAGTTCACCATGGAACAGAAATAACCCCAACAACTACCATTCAGATTTCTAATGCTACAAGAAGTGGCACACTGGGACAACATTAAAAAGAACACACACCACGTACTCAGACGACCACCACCCGCGCATCAGCAATAAATCTGTGGCACATAAATACAGAACCAACCCTAGGCGATAGAACTAACATGAACTAATGCCCTGACTAGGTCATTGACACGCCAATGGCTTCACCAAACAATACCAGTTGCACAACACCAAACTGACAGACCTAGAAGACCAAAGACTATGGAACGCTGTCTTGCCCTACATAGAGGCTCTACCAGATAATCATAAGATATAACACACTCAGATGCATTCACAGACAAAATAATAGCGCATTCTGGAGACCAAAGAAAATTGACTGGAAACCAGCATATTCGAAATTCCCTGTTCACTCATGCCCGGAATACATTGGACAGACCATGAAGATAAGCTACGCGCTAGATGACACAAAAATGCAGTAAAGCCTGGACCACCTCTCATAGTCCAACATGAACACAGGTCCACAATACTCATGCACCAAACGCTGACCCACTATAGAACACCGCACAGAATATCAGAAAGCTATGGAGATTGAAAAAGACACTACAGATCTGAATAGAAGAGTAGATTCCAGCGACTGTCAATCTTTGAGCCTGTCACTCTCAATAGAAGTCTCCACACACTCAACAGACACAACGTGAGCATGACAGCTCCTCTGTCGCCTCCACTCAACAACCCACACCTGAACCAGACATGGACCTCCCCTTTTTTCTTCTGGGAAATGGGGCCTTTTTTCCAAAACTCCCAAAAACCCCCCCCCCAGGACCATGACCAGCTTGATGATTGAAGAGCAGCCGTCCTTTACACCGGAGCCAAGCTGATTGAAAGCCTCACCAAGATAAGATGTTGCCAGCCAATCAAGGCCACAATAGAAGAAGACCCAGAAAATCAATCAAGACTCAAGTCAGAACACAGTTTATAGCCCATCAGAGACGCCCAATTTGAAACAGAAGCGAGTGGAACCACTCAATTTCAGAAGCTGATGATGGCAGATTAGATTCTGCTGACGTTTGCTCACACTTTAAAGAACTACAGAGCTACACTTATACAGAATACATGGTTGGTTATCGAAGGAGTAAGACGCAATGTAGTACCGCGAGGCTTAAATTATATTCTTATTATTATATATATATATTATTTTATTATTTATTTATTATATATATTTTTAGCTCTCGCGGTACTTACTTTGTGCGTTTAGCTTCCTTCTGCGGTTCTATCCCACGTATTGCAGTTCTGTTAAGTTATGTGCTTTCTGTGTTCTGTTAAAGTTGCACGTTTTATAGAAACCTGATGATGGAGATGAGATTCTCTGATAACGTTCTACACTTTAAAGCAGATTACAATGAGCTACAACTTTAACAGAACTACAATGACGTGGGATAATACCCGAAGGAAGCTAAACAGCACAATGAAACCAACTCTTTGCCCTCTCAGTATATTGTCCAAAGCTTCTGAAGATCAAGGAGATTTTACTTTTCCTAAAATGGCTGTTATTTTATTCTTTCATCACATTAAGGGTAGTTAGCTTTGTAGATCTATTCAAGTTCTACTTTAGCTCACTTTTAAACATACTTGACAGTCAACAAAGTTGAAGTCTATTAGTTCAGGTAGTCCTCAACTTACAACAGTTTGCTTAGTGACCAAAGTTACAACGGCACTGAAAAAAGTAACTTATGACCATTTTTCATATTTAAGATCATTGCAGCATCCCCATGGCCATGTGATTTATATTTGGATGCTTGACAGCTGACTCACATTTATGACGGTTGCAGTGTCCCTTGATCACCTGATCACCTTTTGCAACCTTCTGACAAGCAAAGTCAATGGGGAAACCAGGTTCACTTAACAACTGTATTACTAATTTAACAACTGTGGTGATTCACTTAACAAATGTGGCAAGAAAAATTGTAAAATGGAGCAAAATTCACTTAAAAAATCTTTCACTTAGCAACATAACTTTTGGGTTGGATTGTTGTCGTAAGTTGAGGACTATCTATATTAGCAACATATCACAAGCATACTAGCACTTTCCAGCTTAGAAATTCTTGCAAAATAGTTATTTTTTGTATAAACGTGAACTTTCATATAAATTTGGCAATGATCAAACACAACTTAAAGCAGTTGTGGCAGAAAGAAAAGCATTTCCAATTGATGGTTCTGGTTTGTAAGCATTTCCTCACTAGTATCTTGCATATTTTTAAGAATAAATAGTGTCAGTGAATGTAACTTATAACTATAGCTTGTACATTATAACTATAATATATTATAAATAATATAATTGCTCTTCTATCAGTATAACTTGACCAATTAATATAGCTGTTAACAGAAATCCCAAGGGAGAGGGTTTCTGATAACTTATATTGACTGGCTGTTAGTTTAATTAGCATAACATGTTTATATATACTGTATGTATATGTATATTGGTGTGTGTATGTGTATGTGTGTGTGAGAGACTTCTTATATATTTGAATTTTATCCCACTTTGTTTACCAGAATAGTTGATGGTTCATATTTAAAGTATTTGCAGTTAAATGGGAAGGCAATCACTATGAAATATTTTTAATAATTCAACAAAATATAAGTATAAATTTGCATTATCACAATCAGTGATGCAGAAAGGCTTATTTTTCATTTTTATTTTATCATAAAGAGAAATAGCAAATAGAAATATTAATAGCCTTTGCAAAACAGTTTGATTAGTTGTATTGTGATTCCCAAGTCTTTACATTACCTAAAAATTAACATTGTTCTAGCAATCATCAGAATTGATAATGCAAAGAGGCTGAATTTAAAGTAGCATTTTTCTGCACTTATGATATATTTGTTTTCTTCTCATATCTTAATTATTAAGAGTACTACTCCAGTTAAGTTGTTTCTGTGTTCATCTAATTAATAAAATATCAACTTCAATTTGTTCCTCCAATTTCCACTTTTTTGCTGATTGAATCCAAGTAATAGCTGACTAATAATTCATTATTTATGGTTAACCATACTAAACTTTCTTATGAGTGGAATGCAGTCAATAATTCTACTTTCAGAAGTCAAGAAAGTTGTAATGCACATTTTTGCAAATATTAACAGTTATAGGATTCTCAATGGTGAGGTTTCATAATAAACCTGTAAAGGTTCCAGAACTGGCCTGGGGATATAAGTAAGATCCAATGCATAGTTTAGAATTTTGTGGTTTAGTTTTTATGATAACAGTTGGAAATAATTCATTATAATACAAACATTGATATTTATATGATAGGAAGAATTGTGTTGCCCCACCCTCATTTATTTTTACTGTAAAATAATACATGTTCGCTGGGAATATGGTAACAGAGTCAAATGATTTTTTTCTGTCATTCCAAGAGAAGTTTCAATCATTTTAAATTCAAAATAATTTTCCTTTTGAGTAAATGTTGTAATTTATCCTCTGTCTGTAAAGAATTGGTCCTCTGTCTATAAAGAACTGTAAAGTAATGGTTATATTGGCTTATTTTATATAAACTATCTGTCATTTATACTTCATACAAGCACACTTTAGGAATTAATTACTGCAATTTAAATTTAGATCAAGATATAAAATACAAGAGTTACTTTATGTTCTTTTATAACTTTCTGGAGCTGAGTTAGAAATGTGAAACATTGTAGGAGGTTGAATAAGAGAAGTATATGCAGTGGTATTCTCAGAAGAAAAGAGATTCAGATTTTATTTCCCTGTATTACTTAGCATAGAAATTCAAATCTCCTATTATCCTGTCAGCTTTAGCAATATTTTTTTGCATATAATAACTACTCTGGGTTTATTTGCAAGGCTTAGTTGCATTGTTTCCAATACTTGCTCCACTTGTAATGGAACTTCCATATTCTTCATTACTTTTCAAATTGTAAATGTTGTTCTTGGTTCTATTTGCAATGTAGATGTCAACTTGTTGGTATATTTAAATTGAAGGGCTGGAGAAAATATCAAAATGAGTGTGTTTGTTCATGGATTGAAGAAGAAAAGCAAATATAAGGTGTATAAGAAACAATGTAAGAGAGAACTATTTTAAAATAATGTAGCATTATGAAATTCATTCTTTCCTTGGCTGTGAAAAAAATGATTTTCTGAATACAGTCCCAGTTTAGTTTATGCTCAACATTGGAACAAATAAAACCAACTAAAGTTGCTTTTTTAAATAGGCTTTTTTTCTTTGTACCTTGTATGTTACTTGTGCAATACGTAATGAGAAGATGCTTTGCCAGTAATGTTTTTTGATATCTTGTAATTCAGCTTTTAAAATTTATAATTTTCTCTTTTACTTGTTTATATCTGTCCCCCTCCATGGTTATTTTAAAACAACAGCTTCTCATTAATATCAGATTGCTATTTCCTTTGAAAAAAATATTAAGACTGGAAAATAATTCAACAAAGGACCTTCATGTACAATTTACTTAAATCTGGGAAAAAATTCAGAATTTTGAATTTTAAAATATTTATAAGATTTAGTTAAGATTCATGAATATAATTGAAAAAAAACCAGGAATTAAATATGATATAATTGTTAGGTCATCTATTTTGAGAAGACATAAAATTGTTATGTGAGAATGTTATACACACACACACATACACACACACACACACATACATGTTTGACAATAAAATGTGATTATCTATTTTGAGAAGACATACTCTTATCTAAAAGAAGATTCAAACCTATCCATGACATGTTTTCTGTCCAAAGGAATGAGAAGAAAATAGTAGCATAATGAGTGTGTGCCTCAAGGTATTATCTGGATATATTTTCACATTTGTTCTATTTAAAATGTTTTAGAATGGATGTTGCCTCTTATGCCTAGATAAACTGTAAATACTGAACATTAGTGGCAATTCCTGTCTAGTAGTTGATGATTAGGATTGGGAGGGCCTTGGAACTACCGTATCACTGTCATACTTGCATAATTTAGGACAATTTCAATAGTTCCTGGGTTTTTTTTATTCCTGTTGTTTTTGTTTGCATCAGCAGCATGTATTTTCCAAAATATAAAGTGTAGTGTCAGTAGCTCTTTTTATTTGTAGGATATTGCCTGCAAACAGCCCTTCTGTTTCACAAAACGATTAATTCCTTCTGGTAGCTTATGTTTAGTTTGACACTAAACTTCTGCAAACTTGGGTGTACATACATAGTTTTGGCTTAGTCAGAAGTGAAGTCTTTAGATGACATCTATTTTATGAAGCATGGAACATTATTTCTAAGAAGCGACACTAATTGCTTGTAGGAGAAGATGTTTATGTATGGCTTAGAGTGATGACAAATTCATAGTTAACCATATTTCCCAAGGTGCAATGGCTTGTTCAACAAACTATTGAATGCCGTTCTGTCTAAATCAAGCGGTGTTTTTCATTTTTTATGAATGTAGGCAGTGTCTAAAAATTCATGTAAGCAGAACAAGCCTCAGATCCCATTTCTCCAAGCTAATCAACACCCTCAGAGACTTGTGCTCTCCACCACTGAAAGCCATTAAGATATCATGATTAAAATATTGGACTGTGATTGGAGGTGACCCAGTTTAGTTCTTCATGGCCTAATCTATTTTTGTTTTGGTTTTGAGGATAAAATTGGTGTAGTGGTAAAAATAACGTATGTACATTGCCTTAAGCTGTTGCAGAAAACAGTATAATAAAATTGAATTCTAAAATGTAGAAATATGTAGTACTCAGTAGTATCTGAATTAGAAGATTAATACTACACTTTGACTTGGTAACAATTGAACTAGTTTTGTATTTTTATTCTTCACCTCTCATGATTGGGCACAGCCTTCAGTAAAGAAATTGCATTGGTCTGATGAGAGTAGCCTTTGCTTCTGAACGTCACTTCTTTCAACGTAGAATTCAGCTGGGGTTTCAAAAGTAATCTTATTTATTTCAGTTTATACAGCTGTAAACGCTGTTAAAAGTGGAATATGCTATTGCTATTGTTAAAATGTGTTTGAGAAAGCAGGTAAATTCTAAATCCAAATTATATACAGCTATTTCAGTATAATTACATTCTAAAAAGTGTGATTTCCCCTCTTCTTCTGAATCTGTGAGAATCAGATAACAGAAGTCAGATAACTCTGATTCCAAGGAAGGCAAGAAAGCTATTTTCAGAAACATCCAACAACAACATTTTAGAACCCAGTTACTTGAACTTCCCATTCTTCACTCCTTCCCAAGGATCTTCATGGAGTTTCTACAAGTCTCTATCCTCAAAGAAGATATTTTAAGATTCAATGTACAATGTTTAAATTAATTATTTGAAATACATTTTCCAAATATGTGCCATATATTTCCAGGACAGTCATGCTTGCTAATTGGTTGCTGGAAAACAGTTCTGAAATATTTGGGAAACTTGAAAGAACAGGCTAGGGATAGAATGTCCTGGAAAAAAATCATTCTGTGTGGTTGCTAGAAATTACTTGAAAATGATTTGATGGCACATAACAAAAACAAACTACAATTATTGTGTTTACAACTATTGATTTTGTGGAATCAAATTATTATTTTTTAAATTGACTTAAACACTCTGTTTGAAATAAGAAAATCTTAGCTGGATACTTAAGTTGACCATTCCATACTCATAGTTTTTATTTGGCAGTGAACTAAAATGATCAACTGATTTGCAGGAGAAAGAACAATTTGTGGGAATAGCATTGGATGGTATAAACATTATTGGTCTGAGGTTCAATTTGACTTGGTCTGTCTTGATGCAGCAGCACAAGCCAATGAGGAAGCAGTCACAGTTCGGCGTGAACGCAGCACATTTAGGCGTCAGGCAGTACGGCGCCGTCACAATGCAGGGAGTAACCCTACCCCTCCTTCATTGCTCATCGGCTCTCCCCTCAGGTATGGTATTTGTGTTCCACCGTATCTAACATGCATGCAGCTGATCACTGCTCCCAACTTCCAATGGTGTTGTAGGCATGCTTTGTTCTGCCTTTTCTCCTTACCCCACCAATCAAACTCCTTAAGCTGTTACTGCATGCATTTGTGATACTTTTTCAATTGTGCATGTGTACATTAGGTTGTTCATTATTTTGTCCATCTTTTCCAAATGATTAGTCCACTGAAAGTCGTCTAAGACAGCCAGTGCTAACAAACTGATTTAAAAATAGCTCTTTCATTTAAGTTTCTAATTTTTTTCCAGTGCATTATTTTTTCTACAAATATTAAATGTAGAAATTACTTTAAATAATTCATAAGCTATCAGTTAAGGTGATTAAATCAATGCAGAAAAACTAAAATATATTAAAGTAGTCTAATATTTTTGGAGACATTATTAATATATTGAGTTCCATCTAGCCTTTAAATATAACCTACATCAGATTTTAAAAATCTTAAATCCATATTTCTGCTTTAAAATCAGTTAGCTATTATATTTAATAAGCAATTAAATAATAATAAAACAATTGTAATACAGATCTCATAAAAATATTTTCTATTGTAAAATCTGAAATAAGTATTAGTTCTGATTGTGAAGCGCTGCTATAACTTCAATATTTGTATATCTCAAAGTTGTCACAGATTTTCTCTTGTATATGCTACTGAATACACATAAAAGGCAAGTATCAAGAGAAGAAAAATAACTGGTGCAGTGTTGGAAAAATATCCACATTCTAAAACATCACGTGAGGTGCTTCAGATATTTATAAATACATCTATTTTTCAACTTGGAAACCAGTTTGTTAGATTGGATACTAAAAGAAAACCAGAGCATTCCTCACTTAACAGTTACTTCTGGACATCCCCTTTAGGTTATTCCTGAAAATTGAGTGGTCTTTGGAACATTGTGTGATAGGATGGCAATGAAATGGGGGAATCAGGAAAATTCAGCAATGCTGTTCTTTCTATTCTTGTACAACATAAACATAAAATTTGGGGAGATTGAGAACTGCATGACAAAACTTGTAGATTATATAATTGGAACAAGGGGGAATTGGGCATGATCAAAACAGAACACTGACATATCCAACAGTCTTTAAAAAATTATACTTCATCAACTCCAGGTTGTAAGTTGATTTGCTTATTTCTACTTTCCCACTTTGTCTATCAAATTTAATTTTAATCAGTTACGGAAAATTAGAGGCATCTAAGGAAAGGGTAAGGTTAACTATACATAATGCTTTGGGAAGACATTACATATGGTTCCAATAGAATATAATATGTATCTCAAGGTTGAACGATGGTGTCCTTGGTGCTCTCTGAGTTTGGTTGTTTGAAGATATTTCATTACCTGACTAAGTAGCATCATCAGTATTAGTGAATGTGGAGTTTGCTCCTATTTATATATAGTAGCTTCCCTGTCAGTCTGATGGGAATGTGGTTTTCTCCTTGGTAGCTTCTTGATTAGGGCATTGTTTTCTGCTTAATTATTTTTCTGATGTTAATTTCTGCTTATCTGGTGTTTTTGCTACAAAGACTATGTTTAATCTTTTTGTTTCCTTAGCTTTTGTTTGTCTTTCTTGAATGGTATGTAAATGTATTTTGTCTCTATGTGTCTTATTGATAGCTGATTTGTCTGAATGCCAACTTGCAAGGAATTTCCTAGTGTTGTTGAATTTGACTTGTTGGAGAATGCTCCCAATTGAAAATATGATTAATTCTGTCTGTTAGTGTAATTATGACATTAAGTTTTCATCTTGTATTCTGATTGCTAGTTGGATCATTCTCCTAATCTTCTGCCTGTCTGTCCTTGTTATAGTCCTTGTTGTAGATTGTTCCTGTTTTTGGAGTATTTGGGCTAATGTCTTAGGCTAATGGGTCTTTTGGTTTACTTAAGATTTTGGGGGGGCTTTAATTGGTTTGTGTGCTATCGTGATATTGTGTAGATCCAGAACTAGCAAAAGAATCCACCACTTTCAAGTTTTATAGCAGAGACTATAATATAGTGTCTAAAAACTAGCATTCCCACACATACAACCAAAAGTGTGGATCCGGTATCTTTGTCATAATAAAAAGGAACAACTAGAGAAGACACATGAAACAATCAACATCTTCAAAGGAATAAAATTCACAAAGGAAGAAGAAAACACATTATATAGCGTGGATATTGTCATCAGCAAAGGAAATAATGGCAAATTAGAAACACAATTCTATTGAAAAAGAACCCACACTAATAATTAACGAAGTAAGAATCCCAAATCCCTCAATAGGAGCTGGGTAAGCATTATTCAGATGAATATAAACACACTGCAGCAATAGACAACTCCAGAAAAAGGAAACCCATATAACGTCATCCTGTGAAATATATACTTTTTCAACTTTATCAAAAGTCCATGGTTACTTGACCCATTGCAACACAATCTACACAAGTGACGAGAGGGTAACACTACAATGCATCAAAAAAATCTCAGAAACAACCAAACAGATTATTACAATCACATGGCATCACCATAACACACCTACAAAAGTTCTCCAAATCATTCTAAAACAAAAGACCCAGTAGTCCAAGAAGAAGAAGTAGGATTAGTCTAAGAAGAAAAAGTAGGATCTATCTACAACATACAGTGCAAAGATGATAACAACCGTTTTGTAGGACAGACAGGTAGAAGACTAGCAGAGCACATCCATGAACACCAACTAACAATAAGAAAACAATAAAATTCCTTAGTCTCACACACATGGACAGACTCAAATACGCTTTCAGCTGGTAAACTATGAGCCTCCCAGACCAAGCTAAATCAAATAATGTTAGGGAAATCCTAGAAACTTTGGCATTCAGATAAATCTGACATCAATAGAACATAGAAATAAACTACATTTACACACTGTTCAAAAGAGACACTAAAAAAACTAAAAACAAAAAGATCAGAACATCAATCAACATCCAGATAAACAGGGATTAACTGGGCACATAAGCAGAAAAAAACATTGCAAGCGAACAACCAAGTTTCGAGAACACTCAGAATTCTACATATGGTTTCCATGACAAAAGGAGGTTCCATGCCATCACCATTTTTCCTCCGCACTTGAGAATCGGATGAAATACATCAGTGGCCTCATTAAAAATCAGTTATGATAGTTTAATAAGACACTGAAATAAAACCAATAACATACAATACTAGTATAAATATAAGAGTGCATGAAATGTTTTAGAACTATATAATACAATCCAAAATAAAAAAATAAACACACAATTGTGCATAAAATAAGAAATCTTGTCATTTCACAATGTAAGGTGAATATGCAAATATATTTTGCATATCCCCCAATAATCTGAATAAATTTCATGTCCTATAGATGATCTGTATGTTGACTAATAGTCAATAATTGAAAAATATTGATAAATTTCCTCCTTTAAGACTAAATCCTTATTAAATCCTTAATAATAACATTGGAGTAATTTCTTATATGCAAGTAGAGAAAAGAACAACAAACTTATCAGCTTCTAAATTTATCATTTAATACTGATTATTCAGAACTGTCTTGAAAGCAATCCAAAGTGCATGAAGTCATAGATAATTAAATAAATATTGATGAAGGATTTCAAAATTATTTTTGTCAATATTAGGAACATGTTTTGTATTTTTATATATTAGTGTTATAATGCATAACCTCAACACCCAATGTGCTAAAAAAGAAGAAAAGTTTGACTGATTGTGCAGAGAACTCTTATTAATGGATAGCAATCAAATAAAATGTTCTGGCTACAGTTAGTAGTGTTAAAATTAAAATGAAAGTAAATACATTAATTTTTTTTATTCTAAAGAGTATAGAACTAGCCCTATTTGCCATGCTACTTTGTGTGTAAATGGAATAAAATTATACCATTGTGTTCTCCTTTCAACTATATAATCTTAATACCAAAACTCTTCGGATATATTCATCATGGTGCAAGTATGTCCTTGACTACAATTGAACCCAGAATTTATGTTGCTAAGTGAGAAATTTATTGAGTTTTGCCCCATTTTATGATTTTGCTTGCTACCATTGTTAGGTGAGTCACTGCAGTTGTTAAATTAGTAATACAGTCATTAAGTGAATCTGGTTTCCCCATTGATTTTGCTTGTCAGAAGGTCACAAAGTGTGATCACATGATCTCAGATACTGTAACTGTCAAAGATATGAACTTGTTGTCAAGCATCCAAATGTAAATCATGTGACCATGTGGATGGGACAACAGTGTGTGAAAAATGGTTATAAGTCACTTTTTTCATTGCCATTGTAACTTCGAATTGTATAAATCTAAGCCCGAAGTATAAGCAAAAGCATAAGAAAGGAGCCCAGACTGACTCCCTGCTAGTTCATATAGGATAAATAAGGGGAAAGGAGGAGAGAATTCAGCCATTCAAGATTCTTTTACTGCCGCCTACATAAATATAGTTCCAATAAGTTTTTGGGAATCCCTAACGTCAACTTCCACTGCTTCATATAGACTCATAATTTTAAATGGGAATCAATTTATGTGAATAACATTTTCAGTGGTGGTCTATTCCATCGCAAAAGCAGTCTGTTGAGCTTCGTTAATATGATGGAGGCACATGTTTGATACAGATTTGATATCTCATAGACCACAGTTGGATCATGATCAATGTTCCAATTTTCACTCTCTGTTATTGCTAATTTTAATTTAGAACTCATTTAAAGTTATGCTGTTCTTTTAACAAGAAATATCTTACTTGCTGATAATTCTTGTTATCTATTTCTTGCCTATTATTGTTGTGACAAGACTTCTTTCTCTAAAAGAAGATTTTTAGGAACTTAAGAATTAGGTCATATTTAAGTATTGAGTAGTAGTAATGGGTTTTTTCAAGTGTCCTCATTACTTTAAAGTAGGGAAAAGATTACATGCATTAAATTGAAGTAAGCAACAGGAACAAAAATAATGCAACCTGTCTTTCCACTGTAACTATTTATTGAAGCATTTTTTCAACATTCCAAACTTCATTAGAATATTCCTCAATAATAAACTAATGAACTTCCAAATTCAACATGTAGTTGGTCTTTCATTTAAATATATATCTATTTTTCCTTTTTATCTTATCAAAAAAATTAAATTCAGCTGTAAAATTTAGGAGTTTGGAACAATATTGTCTTTTACATAAAATGACTCCTACAGGCATTATCTCGCCAATGGAAGCTCAGCACTCAAAAGTTAATCATTTCTAAGAATAGAGAAGGATTATTTCTTTCCCTGCACAGAAGTAGAAAAAGACTGCTTGGCTCAGGATTTGCTCAGGAAATTGGATTTGAGAAGGGGTATCATATGATCTCCTGCACAGTTCTTGAGGCAAATTTGGATTCCTAGCTTAATGGACAGTATAGATAACTTCAACCTAAATTTAGGTGGGCTCCTAAATATTTTATCAACTTGGAAAAAAATCATCTGAGCTTGTTCTAGCTTGTTTTCCATACAATTGTAATGTTCTTTAAATTTTTATTAAAATTAAAGTTATTTATGAATTATGTTGTATCTATTTGAGATAGCTAGGCTTTGTTATTTTTTTCTCTTAATTACAGACAACCCAGAAATAAAGAACCAGATATGTGGGAAGCTGAATTAATCTAAAGCATAGCATTTGTCTATCAAACCAAATACTGTGCATTAACTGTCAGTAACAGCTTCAAATAAAAAATTCCCAGCTCTAACTTGATGAAGTTTAAAATATCTAGAGTTCAGCATTAGTTTTTGTGTGGCACCCAAAGCCCAGCTTATTTATGCTGAAAATAGGGAAAAAAGAATTGTGGCTACTGCTAAACCATCGAAAAACAATGTTTTTTATGGACCATAGAAACTAACATTGTTCTTGCTGGCTTGCATGTTGCATGGTGATATTTCTTTTCATGTCCATTGAAAATGCACAGCTACATGATACTTCAGAAGTATTCTTCAACAGTATTTTCTATCCATTATAATTTTTCATATTTTGTTGAATATATTAGGCTTTTTTAATAACGTTCATGGCTGAAACTTGTAGAATAGATGATTTATTAATTTGTAATTTTTGTGCAACAGAATGGAATTTCAAAGGCTGGAGAGTAAATGATATTTATTAAAACTGTACAATAATTCCTGAAGACTTCTGTTAACTAATGGCACAAAAAACAGATTAAAGGCCATGACTAAGTAGCAGGAAAATTTACCAGAGACTAGCCATCTTCATTTCTATAAGAGTTATTTCATTTTGATCAATTTTAGTTTTATGTGAAATGTATTTTTTTAAGCTTGATGTTACACTAGACTATAAAATTTGTATTTAATCCTCCCGATGTAAATAAATACGCATATACATTTTTTTCTTTTTCTTTAAAGTTTGGAAAATGATCATAATATATACACAAATATTAAATAACTTCTCCAGTCTTGTGTTTGTATGTGTTAATATGTTAATAATAATTAATATGTTGTATACTTTTTTAAAATGTAAAATATTTTAAACAAAAGCACAAAATAATTCAATTCGATATGCATCATACGCTCTAAATCACATCTGTTTCTGATACAAGCTGTTTACAGGAAACAAAGTAGACTCTGTCTTGATTAGGATGTTTAAAACCTTTTTTCTGATGCTGTCCCAAGTTTTATGAATTTGGGATAAGGCAACAAGTAGAGATTCAAGGCATTTAAAAAAATAAATTATTGTTCTAAAAATACGGATAGCTGTTCTAAAAGATTGGAATGCAATATGTTACTCAGTTGTAGATGGTTCTTTAAAATATATTTTTGATGTTCAGTTATTAATTTATTTTACTGAAATACGATAGTAGGATTCTTCTAATAATTAGATTAATAGTAGATATACTACAATTTTAGGAATTGTACATGTTGAACATATGAAATTTAACAGTATGTATTGCATGTGTTCTATAGTATTATTGGTCAACAGTTTTGAAATTAAAACTATTTTTTCCATAATTATTTTTAATGTAAAATCTCCTGTAATATTTTCATGGAACAGATCATTTGAATCTATTTCCCAAATGCAAATTTTATGGAAGAACCAGTTAACACATAAAGGAAGCCAAGCATCCTCTGTCTCATTTCCTTCTGTAAAGAGAAAAAATGTAAAAGAATTCTTCAGAGAAATATTTAATTGTTTAGAAGTCTAAAATGCAGAAAGACTGATCAGATAATTAGGTATATGAACCAAGAAGAATATAAACTATGAAAGAAATCAGTAAAAGACATTATATGTAACTCAGGGTTGAATTATGGAGTCCTTGATGATCTCTTGGTGTTTTTTTGCAGACTTTTTACTACCCAGCTAGGTAACATCGCTACTGCTAACACTAATGATGTAACTAGTTGGGTAATTAAACCTATGAAACAAATATGTATAATTTTTTTATGGATCTCTTACACTCATGAAATTGCTTCAATTTTGTGAGCAATGTGAATTTATCACATTTAATCCTTTTTGTTGGAACATTTTTTTCATCTGAAATGTTATTTGGATAAGGACTAGAGTTACACAAGGACCTTAAGAAACTAATATTAAAAACTAAGCATTTATTTATGGTTATATCAATATATTGCTGTTAGTCATATTTTATATTTTTTTCTGTTGGCGTTAATATTTTTAATCTGATGGTTTTTAAAAATTCAATATTTCTTTTACATACATAATACTGTGTATTGTAGAAATACAAAATGTACAAATAATTGCAATTTTATTCATATTATATAAATAAATGAACACAAAATTATACTTCAGGGCACAAATGCACACTGCAAGACTGAGCCAGCCCTATAAAGTTATGTAGAAAATCAATACAAATTGAATAAATAAATAAAGTTATTTCTAAACAGTTACACATTGAGAAATTGTTGATGTTCATTTTAGAAATCAAGTTTTATTATATCTTCAAAATGAATACCTGTGCAAATTTATAAGTTCCACCACAGTGTGATTATTGCATTAAATTTTATGAAAGGTTCATATCACACTGCTTCATTCAGGAATATATAAATACATACTGTCTATCCATTATTAATTTACCAAGAAGTAAGAGTGATTTAATTCAGTAGAAATCAGTTCAGCTGTAACATACATAATTTCTACCTTCTTAAAATGTGCTATACAGATAGGACCCAGTTCAAGAACGAGTTCTATTCCCAAGTCAAATTTGTATATAAGCTAGCACAATATTATATGTAATAAATAATATTGTACAATAAATTTGAACCATTGTATATTTAACTTGAATCATCATGTATTTAACTTCGAATTTGCTATAGTAGACTCTTTTCTTAACTATGGGCTATCCTTATACTGGGATCTTCTTAACCTGGGAACTTGCTGTATTGAAGTCATAATATGGTAAATGTGCTAATATTGCAATCATGTAATACAGAACATAGTAAAGACTGTACATAGTCTTATTCAATGTGGTTATTATAGTTACTGTGAGGTAGATTGCTATTTTTACATGCAATAAAACAAGGCTACGAAACTATGATTGTAAGTCACAATTGAAATTAGACTAGAACTACAGGTAGCATAGGGTATAAGATATCTGCATGCAGAATAGGTTTATTTCACAGTGCATCTAATTTTTCTATATCACAATTTTATTCAGCATTTGGAAAAACTCTGGGCTTTATGTAGTACATATTTATTCATTTGTACAACAAGATTTTTTCTTGTTTTTATCTTCACCACCACATACACCTCTGAATTTATCCTGGACTGACCTTTAAACAGAACACATTTGAGGGGAATGTAGAAAAAAAGGGAAATTGGACATGTAGTAATAATTTGTTTTCTTCTATATAAATAGGTAATAAGATGAATTGAAATAAAACAAATTGATTTTTAATGCAACAGATATACATTATTTTTAAATTGAGTTGAGCAAAGCAACTGCATTTACTCCTTATAGTCTTTTCAAAGTTTACTTTAAACTTGCATGAAAGAGTAACGTTTGCTGTTTGTTAGCAAAAAAAAGAGCAAAGCTTACATTATAAAAAATTACCATGACATTACATTAGACATGGACATCAAGATATAATTTCACTTTCTAATACTGCTTAGAAGAGAACTATGTGAAACAGAAAATGTTTTGAAGTAATAATTCCAAGTTAGTGAATAAACTGCTTGGAATGGTTATCCAGCTAATTTTAATTTTTGGTTGTTTAATTTCCTGGGTATGTTGTAACAGTGTTGTTCATAAAAGATTGGCTAATTCAATGTATTACAGTTCTCTTTTAACCATAATACAAAATACAGTGTTAACTTGGTTTCTAGCTGCTGTTTCTGTGTTCTTCCCTGTAATGTTTCCACCATCCATATTCTTTCGTAGCCTTCAAGATGTTCAGCAAGGGCAGCAGTCCACAGCCAAAGTCAAAGTCCAGTCACGCCCCCATTCCCAGGCAGCAGTGCTCAGCGCTAGCACCTCCTTGCTGGTGAGAAATGGGAGTGTCCAGTTAGAAGCAACACATGAGAATGCATCTGCTGTCGGCAGCAGCAGTTTGCACAATGAACTTGGTATGCAGGCATTACATAACTTAGTGCAATCAAAGTGTTTATTCCATAGATTTGTGGCTTAGAATGCATATAAACCTAAACTTGCTTAGTCTTGGCTTTATTTCAGACTGTTGAGGTGTGTTTCTTATAACAAATTGCTTCTGGTATCTCTTTTGCTTCCTATCTTAAATTATTATCTTGGATTTTTTTTTAAGTCACTGATTGAAGATACTGAATTAGTTATGTTAAAATCCATCAAAATACCATGTGTCAACTTTTTGCATTTATTTTAAAATTTTAATTATGCATGGAACTCTAATAAATCACTTTTCAGCATCAATAGCCAGAATGCAAGTGATAGTATTTCAAACTTTGTTACTATAATCCACTTTTGTGTTTAATGTTGCCATTGTTAATTGTTTATGGTCTTCTTTACAATACTGACACTTGTGATGATTATTTTTTGTATTGATCAACATTTCTGAATTCTGTACTGGAACTTATGTTTGGATATGGAAACTGTAAACCTAGAAAAGGCATAATACTACTTGTACTTTAATAATTTAGCAAGCAATTCAAACATAATTACAATTTATCATAGAAATGACTTCCACAATCTGTTTCATATTGGATGATTTAAATTTGTACCAGAGCATAATACGTGTCATGTGATCTCTGATGATTGCTGAATTATCATTCCCAATGTAAAAATCCTATTAATATTTTAATCAGGTGAGAAAGAATTGTGGCTTCTCTGTGCACATATATATGAAAGCAGTGCTAAATTTAAGCACTGATATTTTCAGTAGTAGATGTAAAGACAATCTGGCTGGAATGTCTGTTTTGCCTTCAGTCGCCAAGATTGATTTGTCTGATCTGACTGGCCAGATGGTTGTCCTTCTTCCCTCACTGCTCCAGGTGCATTCCTTCCATTCCATTGCCTGCTTGGAAGAAAAAAATACCCATCTCAGATAGGAATGTTCTGTTCTGGGTTGGGGTATGTGATGTATATGTTAGCTGGATTCCCTTTGCTGTAATATCCCAAGTTTGATTTTTGAAAAAGGTTTTTATGTATGACCAGATTGATCACAGTTTATTTAAGTGTTGCCGATGTCTCATTTTGCAATCCTTTTCTATTCTATCTGGTTGCAAAGTATTAGAATTCAATCCTGCCATCTCATGATTAACTGAAGTAATGTAATTTGATTAAAAAATTGACAACTTTGAAAAAGGGCATACTTAAAATGACAAGTTGCAGATTGCAAAAAAAAATGTTTACAAAATATTAAATAAATTATACAGTAAATGATATTTTGCCAAAGCTGCAATTCTATTAGTATTTCCCCAAAATTAAGTCTTAAGAAATGTAATTAATTTTATGTCAACTGATGATACTTTTGCTGGGAATCAAAAAATTGAGAATGTTTTCTTTTTTTTAGAAATGGTAATAGTAGTATCTCACTGATTATGCAAAACTCTTTTTGCTGCAAAAAGCAGTCATAAAATGAAATGAATATTTTTATATTCTTCCTAAAAATACAATCCTGGGAAATAAACAAAAGGATCCTGTTGTGAAATTACTCCCTAGTTGAAAACTAGATCTTTAAATTAGGAAACCCTCTTCTCCTTTTGCTGTTTTTTTACTACATACTTGTGGAAAAATACTAATTTTAGATATGTGCTACACAATATCCTTTGAATTTCCAAATCATTGACAAGGATTTAAATGAATTCACATTTGTTTCATAGTAATTCTGTATCAAGAACCACAAAATATTTGAAAATCTTTATGTATATAGCTGGAGCTTCCATATAAACAGTTTATTCAACAATAAGCAAACAGGAATTATGCAGAATTTATCTTGTCCAAAGGGCAACATGCGGAATGTCCTCTGTTAGCATTATTAACATTATCTTTCCACAAAAATATGAACATTTATGTCCTTATTTTTCTGTGGTTTAGTATTCCAGAGTTTACTTAAGCAACAGGGATACTGATAAATTTGAGAACTTGGTGCATTTTTAATTTTAACTTGATGCTGTTTTTAAAAATAATTTGTATAAGGAAGAAAAGATCAAGAAACAAAGATTTGAAATACCATTTTTTACTGGAATAACTTTAAGATCATGTCTATTTTGATGGAGCTCTTTATTTAATGCTATGGCTCTGCCTATTATAATGTGACTGCTTTACTGGTACCTGCAGCATTTAGTGGCAAATACAGAATGAGAGAAGTTTGGAATTACAATAATCTCTGAATCTCTATATTACTTTTATATATATATATTTTGGAATGAATGGGCAGATGACTGCTATAATTCAGATGTAGGGAGTTCCTATTTTCTTGTTATCTAGTTCTGTTTCAAAAGTTATACAGGCCTGCTACTTCTGATTAGGATTTTTTTTCTCAGAGATTGTTCCTCTTTATTTCACAGTTGGAATTGTGGCTCAGTAATGTACTAGGAATTTTATTGTGTACATGCTGAAAATTTAAATCAAATCAAGTGAGAAGGTAAACATTCATGGCACAATTAGCCTCACTGCCACCATATTTGATAGTGTCATTATAGGAAAGCATATAGATGGCCTGGTGAAAAATGGTTACCTTAGAAGTGATTAATGTTGGCTTTTGGTAATATAAGTGGTTGATTGCCAATATATTTCTCTTTGAATCATAGTCACATTATGTGTTAGATTGTTTAATCACATTTGATATCTCAACTTCAATGCAAGGAGCCATTGCTGTAGCAATTATTAAATCATTTATGCTGAGGAATGTCAAAATATGGCTAGAATTGAAGGTTCACTATATTTAGCAGACTTGATGAACATTTTTCTGTTAGATAAGTCTATCTACTGCAAATCCCATCAAGATTTATTATGGGATAATTTGAAGTGGGCTGAAACCCTTCAAACATCATACAGGTGAAAAAACCTGCATGGAAGAGTAAGAATAAATTGCAGTGGATGTCAGACACTGACAGTTATAAGAAATAACAATTTGAGGTTGTTTCTGCCAAAGGAGGCAATATCAAGTACGGATAAGCCACATTGTTGAGTCTTGGAATTTTGATCAAAATATTTTGCAGTTGTTAAGGAGATCACCATGTGACCTGATTTTACAACCATTTTGAAGCAAATCATATAGTTATTAAGTGAATTACATAGCTATTAAGTGAATCCATTTTCCCAAATGGGTGGTGGGTTTTGTTTTTTGTTTTGCCAAAAACCATGTTTGTGTGCAGCAATCATAACTTAAAGGATGGATCATAAGTAACTACTTTGGGGTCCACCGTAACTTAGTTCTGTTTGTGAAACAACTTCCTATATTAGAACAAAGGGTATATTTATATTTTCCATAGAAGGAAATGGTATATGTTATTACCTTTTTGTTGAATAAATGATTGCAAAGTCAGCATTAAGTAATACCATCTTTGTCTTTATATATTGTTTGAATGAATACAAACAATTGTTTTGTTCACATATTATTTTTTTTACATGGGGTATATTTAATTTGTCATATGATTATATGCATACTTGAAAGAAATCAGACAAAAAAATTAAATAAATCTACACACTATTGAGGAAAATCTGGATTCCACTGTTAAATTTATTCATATACATTTATATTATTTTTACTGTAGCTGTAGGTGTAACTTATCTCACTACTTTTAGGAAAGTGCCAAGAAGTTATCAAATATAATATCAGCCAGGTACTAGACATTTTCCAGGTGTTTTAGATGTCCAAAATGTAGCAGAAACATGTATTCCTATTTTTTTCTCTATGCTTTGGGTAGTAAAATTAAATTTAGATTATTATTTTTTAATAATGCTGAATAACCATATTCTATCAGTCATTCACCCATGCTGAATACCATTTCTTCACCTATACTACTTATAAGATCTAAATAAAACCATTAGTGGGAGATCATGGAGTTTTGGAGTGGGAGGGATTCTAAGTTGAGGATTATCTGTATTACATTCTCAAATTGGATGATGTTCTATTGCTAAATATTTTGAAATTTAATATAGCTTTGCCATAATTTAAATGCACTGTATTGCCATGTTTGGAATCTAGAGAGGGATAAATGAATTAATACTGTGAAAGTGTGTTGTATAAATTGCCCTTAAATGGAGAAGTTTTGAGTAAGTATTTTAATTGCTCAGCTGGTACTCTTTTCTCAAAACAAAGCCAATATGTTTGCCATCCTTATCAATATGAATGAATTACTGGCTTGCTAGACCACCACCACCCCAAAAAAAAAAATCAGAGCTCCTCTTTGAGGGAGATGGGAGAATTAGAAATATGAAAGATAGATAGGATAGGCAGACATACAGAAAATGAAACATTGAGGGCCTAAGTTCGATTTTATTTTTAAAAAATCTTTCAATTTTGCAGCTCTTCCGTCTGGTAATCTGAATTTGATTTTTTTGGTCAATGCAAACAACAAGGCAAAAAGGATTTGTATCGACAAATAGTAATCCTGTGTAATTGCTATGGGCTAAACTAGGAGCTAATTGGAAAGCTGATATAAAGTCAGTTATACAAATTATTATTTTTCTATTTCTTTATTCAATGAATACAGTTATAACATTCTGAATTATGTTTATGTACTACATATACTTTCTAGCTGGGGGAATGCTTGCAATAGTGTACTAGCTTGCAATCTCTAATTTAGAAAATCTGTCTCTCATATACTATAATAGCATGAACATGTTTTGGGTAAACTGAACTTCAGCAGCACTTATGGCAGGTTGACAGAATGAACTGAAAAAACCTGTCCTTACTATTAACAGAAGATGCTACTCATGGCATATTTGCAATTAAAGCAGGTAACCACGTCTGCACTTTTTTCTTACTAAACAAATTTATGATAGACTAAAGATTCCAGCAGGTCATGTTCAACTTGGTATATGAGAGAGGTATCTATTAAAATGTGTGAATCAACAAATAAAATAAAAAAGTACATTGTGTGATATTGTGGATGTGGAGTTTAGGAATATGTGCAATGAAATGAAGGCCTACATTGGATTATAAACTATGCCATGATCAGCATGACAGAAATAAATTGAATTAATTTGGTTATATAGGTTAAATAAATATGTGAAGGAAGAATGAATTGGTTGAAGGAGAACTCCAAAATAAGCATGGTTGGATAGAATTGATGAGATTCTAAGAAAGAAAGAGATTAGAAGTTTAAAGAATTGAAAGCAATATATGAATCTATGTAAGGATGCAGTAGAAGATGAATGTGTTTTCCAAGGCAAGAAGGTACAGAGAAATAATAGGCAATGTACATTTGTGAAGTAATTTTATTCTACGTTATTTCTCTCTTTTTTTAATCTTGCATCTTTATTTTTAATTTCTTATGAAGAGATTTAATGGAGACTATGACTCCTTAATTCAAACAATGAAATGTGCATTTTCAAAGGAACTGTGCACATTATAAAACAAAAATGCACAGTGTCTATTTGATCAAAAGTTGTCTTGAACTCTCTACAGCATTTCAGTGGCTATACTTGAAGAATGGAGCCTTTTTGTTCTTCATTTTTCTAATTTATTATTTTTTAAATTTTATTGTGTCATTGTTTAGTAACAATTTAGTAACCGTAGAATTCTATTGAGTTGCAGAGTTTTATCTCCCTCTGCTAATAAAAAACAAGTAGTGATAATTCTTTAAATCTCGTTTAATGGATTTGATTCCGTTCAGCAGACAGAAGAATGTGAAACAAGGAAATCACCAGAATGAATATGACACAAGATATTTTTAGGGATTTGGTTAGATCTTAAATGCAGAAATATAATGTATTGTGTCCCTTAAAAAACAAATAATCACCATAATGTGTGATTTTCACCAGATTTTTAAGTGATGCGGTGATTCTGGGCCTTTACAATTCACCCTTTAAAATCTCACAAAATCCTCAAATTGGAAAAAATAAAGAAGAGTTCAAAAATTTTACCCTTATCTACATCGGGGATCATTTGAGAACTCTCCAACTCTCAGAATTTCATGCATCAAAAAGATGTACACTTTGCATTTTCTCTATGGCATATAATAATTTAAAAATTCCAGTGTGATATTTTCATATCATACACGCATATACACATAAACATAGAATTAGCAGATACAAAGATTTGGGCCATTTTATTTACAGTAGATAGGAACATATAATCAAGCATGTTTTTTTACATCTTTCCTTTATTCCTTTATTAGGAATATCTGAGTGGGAACTATTTAGTATTTGTTTTTATCAGTGGCTAATAATCCCGGGTTGCTCCCAATAATATATAGTTTTTAATGGAAGCAGGTTTCCATGGTTTCATTAGGTATTAGAGTTATCATGAGAGCAAATTACACACATTGCCATAATTTCAAAGAAGCCCTTGCTTATGTCTGTTTTAAGCATATTTCAAATTAATTTCACTGAATGGTCTCAAATTCAAGTATTATACAAGAGAAATTCTTCACCTCTCTTGTTTGTTTAATTATTTAATTATTTTTCTGTAAATACAAAGATTCAATTTATTAGCTTTCTCCTATAGAAAAGGTAGTCTTACTGCTGTAGGAATTAGTAAGCAGAATAAGGTGAAATTTTTAAACAGAAAAATCCCATTGTAAATATTTTAATTGTCTTGATATTGTGTTTTTAATGTTTGTGTTAACAAGGATGATGAAAAATGGGTGCATACATTAGCCAGCTTCATAAGTGGCCGTATGTTTTAATTTGTAATCCTGATTTCAATATCTTTTGGGGGATCTGATAAAAATCATTTCTTATTCATGATTTTTAAATTAATGTGTGTTTGTAGATAACAATATGTTTGTTGATACATTGTTCAAAGATTTCATAACATTTAATCTATCTTGATTTTCTCTTCAATAGGTAAGTTCAGTTCCACACTCTATGAGACGGGGGGCTGCGATATGTCGCTTGTGAATTTTGAGCCAGCTGCAAGAAGAACATCTAACATCTGGTGTGTTTTTGAAAATAGCTGTAGTTTATGCAGTAATACCAATTTATTTATAATAATATTATATATTATAATATTTGTAGGATTGCATTTTGATACTAAAAGCAAATGTTTTAGATTTATATTGTATTAAATATCAGGCTTTATGTATTGATTTTGAAAATTATGATTGAATAATAATTGGGAACTGCATACCAATATTATTGTTATATGTGCAGGCATCAGAAAGAAAGAGAAAATCCTGGCTTATGGCTCAATTAGATATTCTGCCAAAATCAAACATTAGCTTCAATATAATCAGTGATGGGATTCAAAAACTTTTACTACCTGTTCTGTGGTTGTGGCTTGGTGGGTCTGGCAGAGCTTGGTGGGCATGGCAGGGGAAGGATACTTTAAAATCTCCATTCCCATCCCATTCTAAGGGAAGGTTACTGCAAAATCCCATTATCTCCCAACCCACTAACCTGCTTTCCAGCCCTGTTCTCCCATGCAGGGCAACAAAAGAAGACCCAGCGATCAGCTGGAACTCCGGAGGCAGAGAATAGATGGGGGCAGGGTCAGTCAGAGATGGTATTCCAAACTACTCAAAAATTCCGCAACCGGTTCTTTGAACTACTCAAAATTTCTGCTACCAGTTCTCCAGAACTGGTCAGAACCTGCTGAATACCACCTCTGAATGCAATGTGTGTGTTTGTGTGAATGAGCATATTGGGGTAATGTTCTATTTTCTAAAAGAAAAAACTGAATTGAATTGGAAAACAGACTAAAGTATCAAACTAAACTTGTCTTCTTGTTTCAGTGATACGGATTCTCATGTATCAAGTTCTACCTCAGTTCGTTTTTATCCACATGATTTAGTAAGTTTTTGCATTTGCTACTATTTGTTGCAAATTATACATAATTTTATATTCTAAATTTAGCTGGTCCAATTAAATTCAGGCTAACCACCTGAAATTTATGGTTCAGGTGTTCAGCAGCTGGACATTACAGATAGTCCTCAACATATGAGCACAACTGAGCCCAAAATTTTTGTTGCTAAGTGAAACATTTGTTAAGTAAATGTCACATTTTATGACCTTTCTTGTTGCATTTCTTAAGTGAATCACTGCATTTGTTAAGTTAAACAAGGTTGTTAAGTGAATCTGCCTTGGCCATTGACTTTGCTTGTCAGAAGGTGGCAAAAAGTGATCACATGACTCTGGGACACCGCAAACATCACAAATATGAGTCAGTTGCCTAGCAGCTGAATTTTGATTGCATGATGTGGGGATGCTGCAATGGCTGTAAGTATGACAAACAGTCATATGCCATTTTTTTCAGTGCTGTTGTAACTTTGAACAGTCATTAAATGAACTGTTGTAAATCAAGGACTACCTGTACAGCTGCAGATAATTAGAATGACATAGCTACATTAATATATTGGGGCAAATATGTATCAATGCCTCATTGATATCCAAACCAATCCATATGCCTTGTTGGAATGTTACATCAAAGGATGAGGCTAGGACTGCCTTGTTGAGCAGTCCTAGCCTCATCCTTTGATGTAACATTCCATATCCCAATAGCTCAGTGTGCAGGTATGCTATCTCTGCTATCATATTTAATCTTGGAAAAAATCTGTATTTCTTTGTTGGAGACAATTAGCCAATCCAGATATCCTGTGGCATACCTGTAGTGTTTTTGAGTAAATGGTCATAAGCAAATGTCATTCAGATAACTCTTCCAGAGATAGCTCTCTCCCCTGTGCTTGTAGAGCCTTATAAAGATGGTGGCTCATCAAGTAGTCATTATCTAAGCAGATCTCTCACCTAACATTTATATTCTTTCAAAATAGGACTGAAGAAGTTAAATATGAAAGCAAAATCTTATTAACGTTATTGTAGCTTTCTCTCCCTCAGATCAGACTGAACAGACTGTTGACCATAGATACCGATCTTCTGGAGCATCAAGACATGGACCTAAGTCCTGATCTGCAGGACCATCTCCAACCACAAGAGGAGCCATCGCAAAAAGTAAAACACTATTATCGCTTTGGGATATTACCCAAAGTCTGGATTGGTATCAATTTTGATAGATTGACTCTTTTGGCTTTGTTTGACAGGTAAGTCTTTTATGCTTTATACTATTTTAACATAGAATGTGTTTAGGTTATTAGTCTGCTTGGAAAGAAATCTAAAGATGCTAGAAGTATCAAAGCATTAAGGAGTAAAATTGCCAAAAAATAGTTTACCGAGAACCAAGTAAAATACTTTCTATTAATTAGAAAAAAAAATTGAACAAAGAGGAATTGGTGATCTCTTCTTGTTAATATTTGGATTGCCAGATGATTTGATTAAATGATGGATTAAATGATGACCTATTTGAGATCTATTTACTGGAATAAATTGCACACTTGAAAGTGAAAATGTGGTTGATTATATCTAAAATGTATTTCAAAATCAAAAATAAGCAAATATGTCTTCCGAATTTGGATAATAATAGTTATTTGATTTATTCTGGTTTCTTGCATTCCTTGTTCTTATTGTTGTAGCATTTCACTAACATATACATATCTGTCCATAGGAATCGTGAGATCTTGGAAAATGTATTAGCTGTCATTCTAGCTATTCAAGTGGCTTTCCTAGGTTCTGTACTCCTTATAGAAGGCTTTTTCAAGGACATCTGGGTCTTCCAATTTTGTTTGGTGATTGCCAGTTGCCAGTACTCTTTGCTGAAGGTAATTTTTTATGCTTACTTTTAAATTATGCTTAGATTTTATAGATTTTACTTAAATTATACTTATGCTTAGTTTTAAATTATTAAAGTTGTCTACTGTGTGAGTTAGTATTTTAAAATATGTCCATGTTTTATAGCTTATTTTTGAATAAAGACATTGTTGAGGTAATTCCCCATTAGGAGAATGAGTGCATACAGGGAGGCGTAGTGAGAGTAGTGTTGGAATAATACACAGTACACAGATACACTGTACAGTAAATGTAGGTTTTTACTTCCAGAAAGTTTAAGCAAATCCTAAACACAGTCCAAAAGTCATTTCACAGTTAAATCAAGTCAAGGGTTTTTTCAATCCAGGAGGAAAATCCAACATATCAAGTCCAGGTGTCAAAAAACAGTTCAATATCAGACTTACATTAAATCCACGTAATATCAAGTCAAATTAGGAAAATGCGTGGCTAGCAACAGAGCAAGTACTTTCCAACAGAAGGAAATGAAAGATAGACTATCTTCTGAGGCCCTCAGACTAATGACAACCCAGGTTTCTGGCTCCATCTTATGGTCGTTTGAAAACTACAACCCATTTGCAATGCTCTTTGCATTCCCTTAGAGAACAGTATTAAAATTCTATCCTTGTTTATCATATTTCTAACCCAAATACATGTTAGTGACTGATCATATATCTTAACATTCTCGCCCCTCTTTGGGTAAGACAGTGATATGCAGACTGACCGATTCTAATCCATATACCTTCAGCTAAGCCTAAGCCTTTTATGGGAGCTTGGGCATTCTTAAAATGATCTGCTCATATTGTTGTCTGACATGACAAGTATAATCGACAGTTTAATTCATTTTACTTTGCACACATTTGTCTCACAGAGCAGTAGTTAGAATATCTTTAACATCTCGTGCTGTCTTCGTTGCTTAGTTTTAAAGTAACCATAGTGTTGAAGCCATCTTTGTATTGCTAGGAGTTGAGTTATCGGGTTTTTTAATTCTGATAAATAACAATAGGATTCTGTTACATTATATTCCCCTATCAATGAATAATTGCTTATACAAAAACTAAATTCTGTACATAATAAATGACAAACATGAGAATTCAGCCTCCATTGTTGACAAACTTAGATGTTTTCTGTCCTAATAGATCTCCATCCAATGAATGCTTTTCCCAATTAATACGAGCAGTACCAGATGTAGATTTTCGTGTATGTTATTGTCTGTAGCAAAACTTGCATCAGCATAGTGCAATTAAATTCAATTCATCTTTTGGCTTCAAATACAATGCATAATGTGCAATTGTATTAGTATGTTTCAGATATCTTAACCACACATTAGCAGCTTGCCAGTGGCTTTGCAGTGGGACTCAAGCGTTAATTACCGCACAATTGATTGGACATACTGTATGCAGTATCTGGCCTTGGACCAATTACTGAGAGTAAGATAAACTACCAATCAAGGACACTGAATAAATGTTCTTATCAAAAAACCAGGATTTGAAACATCACTATGGCTAAACTCCTGGCTCATTGGGTATTTTAGCCGACTTACATAAGTTTCTACTTTAATAACTTTTAGTAATTTGGTTAATTTTTATCTGCCTGTAGATTTGTATCCTCGCCTAGTTCTAATTCTGTCTTTATAACGCAAGTATTGTTTGATTTTCTCCCTAATTGTTTTATTGTTATAATTTTCTTTTTCCATCGTGAAATTATCTCAATATCTTTTTTTTTCAGTTTGGTGATGTAATGCGTTGTTCATCCAGTAAACAATGTAGCAATGATAACTTATATGCCATCACTTTTCTCTTTTAAACATGGGTGATCAGCATGCCAGCTACAAAACGCTATCCTTAGTTGAGTTCTTTAACTATACGTTTGGTCTCCACTCATATTCCAGAATGCTTCAAACCATAAAGACTTCTTTTTCAATTTCCAGCAATCATTATTTATCAGGTATTTATCATTTTTGAGACCAAAGGTGTATTTAAATATATAGTGTGTTGTAATGTTGACATTGCAGATAAGCTGTCCTCTTACCATCCAAATCATTTACAATGTAATTCTCCTTAGCTGCCCACACTAAATGCCTGCCTTAATGTGGTAGCCTTCAGACATAGGTGCAAACACCTCTCGTAGTCTTTGCTGTCTGATTGAACCCTGTGCTACTACAACTGGCTTGTTGGGTAACAGTCCATCTACAGCCTGTCTTCAGTTTACATATCCGTTTTACATTCCTATGCATGTGTTACCTGCGTGGTAACTTAACATTTTCGTATACCTCCTAGTCTTTTTTAATGGATCCAGTTCCTTATCCATGCTTTCTGCCAAACAGCCTGATCGCTTAGCAGGCATTACAGTTTTAGGTCTCACTATTAATATATGTGTAATGTATTCACTTGGCATACAATGCATAGTCCCTGAATTATAGGTGTCGTGTTGACTCGCGTTTGAACGTCTTGGTAATTACAGGGCTTGCTGGTGACTTCTTCCGTGCCACCGTGCTCCTGGTTCTATGCTATTTTCTTTCCTGTGCTTGTTCTATTACTTCCTCCTGTTCTTCCGCTTTAATGGGCTATTGTGTAGGTTTATGATTTTCTTCTTTAAGGGACTAATTTGGGTGTAGTAATAATATGTCATTGTTGGAATCCTGTTCCAGGTTTATCCCACCCAACGTGCTCAAGAAAATTTATGAGCTAGCGACTGAACATATAAACATGAGCTGTGCCATTTGATCCCAAAATCTAAATTGCTCTATGGTTGGCCTCAATAACCGCACAAAAAATAACTTCGCTAGCTCTTATGTTGCCTCACTCTTGAGGTGGGCTAGGGGGGGGGTCTTACTGAACTTTCGACCTTGAGTGGCGCAATATGCATCCATGCTAGAGCTCACAAATGTGTTGTAGTTAACTTAAATTTGTTTTTTTTTTGCCCATGCCAACGAAGTGAATGCGCAACTTCTCCAGTGTTGTATCTATTATGTTAACCATTTAACGTTACACACATTATGGCTTCACCCACACGTGTTTCAGGTAAACACTGAATCAGATAACATTAGTGCAAGCCATAGCTTGTAATGTTGCCCTCTTCGTTCTATAAACAAGTTATGTTGGTGTCTGTAACGGTGCAGAATCGTTTGATGCTCAACACCCAGCCCAATGTTCAGCATAGTTTGGAATCTTTTGTTTAACAAATTCAGTTCCCATTTATCAGTTCCTAAAGTAATTTACTTACTTTTTTTTTTTCAAGCAAAACCTTAGGCCAGTTAAAGAAATGTTGGGAAATGTTCAAGTTTTGTTTTTCATAGATAGCAGAAACCATATCTGAGTTAATGGTCACATAATATCTCAAAATATAACAGACACCTCCTAAACTTGGTTCTGTAGGACCCATTATTGTCAGCTAAAACAACCTCTAAAGCAGTGGTTCCCAACCTTTTTTTTGTACAGGGACCAGATTTCACGCAAAAACAACTTTTTTCAAGGAACAGCAAAATCAATTCTTCCCTCAATAGTTAAAGGGACTTCTTTAGCTTTAGCGTCATATAAAATATAATTCTTTTAGTCACAATTATTCATTCTTTGCGGCCCGGGACAAAATGATCCATGGACTGGTAACCAGTCCAGGACCCCAAGGTGGTCTGGGGACCCCTTCTAAAGGTACTTTTGTCTTAAGAGCCATTAAAGTCTGTTTTCAGGTGAGTAAGTAACCTTACTCTTTTCTTGACTACAAGCATTACAGTGTAAATACTTGCTACAGGGTTTCAATTTTACTCCCCCTGACAATTCAACGGTTTGTTTGAGCATTTTGAAATTATATTCCTAACAGACATTAAAAGAGTACCTTGATGTAGAGAGTGGGATATTTCCCAACATGTGAACAAATCTTTTCATATTCCTCTCAGTTCCTTTTTTTTGGTATGCCAGAGAAGGAGATTGAAATAAATTAATTTTGCCTTTAAGTGTACACCTGCTATAGATCAGGAGTTTGCATAAACTATGGTTTGTAGAACAAGTCTGGATTTCAAAATATCTTTTATTGGATTGGATTGGATTGGATTGGATTCAATTCTGGCTTGTTCTTATAATTGTGATTAAGAAGCCACTCTTTTCTAGATGTCATGGAAGTATTAATGTGTGTGGATGTGGTAACTTGTGAGACAGGCAGTGATTAACACTTGGGAATATTATAATTCTGTAATATGTTTTTGTTTGTTTTTTTAAACGAGGTTCATAAAACTTGCAATCTTACAAGTTTTATTAAGTTTTATTAAGTTTTTTTAACTTACTTGTTAAAAACCACATTGGATAATGTTTTAAAAAAGAAATATCTGGAAGTTTTCTGAATAATTCAAAAGCTCACTCACAATTTGAGATATTTGGATTGTCCCAAATGAGGCTATTGCTTGATTATGAATTTGGATTTTTCTCCCCCTATGAAGCACCACAGTTTTCCTTTTTGTGGTAACCCATACAGAAAAACAGTTTGTTCTTCCTATTGTTCATTCGGCTTTTTTGTATATTTCTGAATTCTTCATGTCACATTTCGAGATTTTACAGAAATGGATTATACATCTATATGGAATGTCCAAGGCAGATTTTCCTGATCTCCTCCTTCAATCGGGGATAAAAACAGCAAAACAAACTACATCATCTCCTTTGAGAAACAGTTAAATGGTCATTTTCTCCACAAGAAATTATCTTAAGAGTTGTGTTTATTTTCTGTTGCAGCTAGACATATCTAAACTATGATCGACTGTTTAGATCCCATTAGCTCTGGATAATAGTTGAGAAATGTTTTTACATTGTTGAAAAAAGCTGTCCTGAAAGTTTAATGTATCCAGGGAAGTCATTTTAAATACCATTTGTTCAGATAATTATCTTAGGAGATACCAAACCAACAATAATATTTTTATCTATCTTTGCACTTTTTCAGAGCGTTCAGCCAGATTCTTCATCACCTCGACACGTAGGTTTTCCCATTTGGTCTTTATGTAGTCTAATAAATCAAAAACTGCTGCATCTATTGTTGTTTCAAAAATATTGCCATTAAGGAGAAATTGTACTTTAAAAACATTGATGGTTTAAAAAAAATCTATACAGTATATCATACACTTACAAATGGCCAGGAAATACCATGTTTCTCATATAATAAAGCCGGGTCTTATTTTTTTTGAGCCCCGAAAAAACGGCTAGGACGTCTTTTCAGGGGTGAATTAATTTCTCCCTCCCCTGCGCACCCTCGCCTAGATCGCCCCATGGGCCTCACCACCAGCCACTCCTAACGGCCGATCATGGCGGAGCGTGGAGGGCTCCCTATCCCCACCAAGTGCCTTTACTACAGACCCGGGTCAATGGGTGGACGGCAGTGGCAGTATGGATGTCCGCCGGCAGCATTTCAGCCGCTTCTTGGGCCTCCATAGCTTCCACGCTTTCCGCCAGTGCTGGCGCCTCTCGCCAGCGCCGTCTCCAACAACAGCATCTGAGTCGCTCCTGCTTTTCCATCCCTGTCCCTGTCTCCACAACAACAAGGGGAAAAAAACATTTTGAGGCACCTTGGAGTTCCGCATGCTGCATTTTCATTTAATCCCGAGCAGCTGGGTGGGCATGAGAAGAGCTGAGCGAGCATCTCTACCGCTGCTACCCTTGGTGCTCCAGCCTTGGGCTCTGCAAGTTTCCAAAAGTCCCAGTGCGCAGCCCTTTCCTGATTCCAAGCACACCCAGGCCGAGCTGCAGCTGTCCCTCTCTCTCCAGTGCTGTCTCCAACAACAGTGGCAGCAGCGCCAGGAACCGTGGAAGCGTTTCAGCTGCTTCTTGGGTGGTGGCACCTCCATAACTTCCACGGTTCCCTCTGCTGCTACTGCTGTTGTTGGAGACAGCGCTGGCAAGAAAGGGACAACTGCAGCTCGGCCTGGGTGTGCTTGGAATCAGGAAAGGGCTGCTGCACTGGGACTTTTGGAAACTTGCAGAGCCCGAGGCTGGAGCATCAAGGGTAGCAGCGGCAGAGAAGCTCGCTCGGCTCTTCTCATGCCAACCCAGCTGCTCGGGATTAAATGAAAACACAGCATTCAGCACTCCAAGGCACCTCAAAATGTTTTTTTCCCCTGTTGCGGGGACAGAAGAAAAGTGGGAGTGACTCAGATGCTCACGCCAGCGCTGGCAAGAACTGTGGAAGCTACAGAGGCCTGAGAAGCAACTGAAATACTGCCGGCGGACATCCACGCTGCCGCTGCCCGCCCACTGACCTGGCCTGCAACCAGCACCATACCTGGGTCTGCAGCAAAGGTGCTTGGGAGTAGGGAGTCCTCAGCCATGATCGGCCATTAGGAGCAGCTGGTGGCGAGGCGTGGCTGCCTGCAGGGTGCTCATAACAGCAAGTTCCCCCCCACCCTTCCAACCAATTTTGCTTGTTTTAAAATAGGCTTAAATTTGGGGGAGGGGCTTAATTTCATTTTATGCCTAGAAAATATGCTGGGTCTTCCTATTGGGGGGGGCGTATTGTTGGGGAAACACAGTAGTTCAAAATGTAGTGATTAAATCCACTAAAAATGAAGGTGATGTTCTAAATGGAAAGTTTTTAGAGTGTTACCCACAAAACATAAAAAAACAATACACATACAAAGTAATATTTATTTTAATGGTGCCTGATAGGAATTCAAGAAAGTCACAAAAAGAATTAAGGCAATTTCTATTACTTTAGTAGAAGCTGCAAAAAATAAAAATAAAATCTAATGATAGCAGAAAATAAGCTGTTGTTTAGATCTGAAAATCAATGCTATTTGAATTTTTTACTTGCTTGGAATATGAAGCTGATGTAATTGATACAGAATTAAAATAATCTTGTGCAATGTCTTATTGGAGTGTGGGAGGAAAATCCTATTCCTTCATCTAGAAAAAGGCTATTTTCAGTGGAACTGGCATGTCAAATGATTTTTGAAGAAAGGATTTACAATTTAAGTTGCAGTTCTCAAACTTATATTCCAGGGTCATAACCGAATCATTGCCTACAGCAGGCCTGTTTACTTCTGTATATGCTGCAGTCTCATTTGGCTATTGGACTATGGCAGCAAGAGCACTTTTACTGCACAATTCCAACTATATGGAATGGCTTTCATGAATCCACTATTGCTGCTTTCAGCAAGGGACTTGATAATGGGTGAGTGATTTTTCTCTTTGGTGCATTTAGATAAGGGCTGGAAAACCTGTAACCTTCCAGATGCTGTTGAACCAAAAATGCAGCCATCCCAGATAGCAACGTCTAGAGGTTGCTAGGTTCTCCCATCTCTGATATATGTTCTGATTTTCTTACTGGGTCATCGTTGCTCTGTTGAACCTAATTATTTTATTTTAGTCGCTCCTTCTCTGTCTTTCTCTTTAAATAAGATAGTATTTTCATACACCAGTTTCAAGAAGGTCCTAGAACAAAGAGTTTAAGTACAGGATTTATATGCTAGAGAATATAGGGAAAAAACAGGACATGTAGTTCTTGTTAAGTGACTATCTCATTTAACGATTATTCACAGGTATGACAAAGATTACAACCAATCTTTGCACTTAACAATCTTCTCAGGTCCGAAAAACAAAGGAAATCTGAAGTAAGATCATAATCACTGTCACAGTTTCATTTAGTGATCACTAAATGTGTTTACCAATCAAGTTGCCAGTCCCAATTTTGGTTGCTAAATGAGGACTGCCCATAGAAGAAAACAAATGTCTCTCTATATCCTTCATTTTATTGTGCCAACAGTATTCCTCTAATGTATTAGGGAATGTATCATGAGCTGCAGTCATCTCCACTGATTGTCTAATAAGACATTTAGTGAAGAAATAGGTAATCTTTCTTTTCAGCCTGTGTTGTGGATATTTTTAGAAAATATATTGGCCTCTGAAAACAAATATCTGATGACATGTGATGCAATTGTATGGGCAGGACTAAAAATGTTCAGCTCTTTCATTTGCTTTGTTGGTTTTTTGTATTGAGAATGAGAGGAATTTAAAGGTGAAATATGTTGCCTTTAGTTTAGAGAAGTTTAACACAGATATTGACATTGTTATTTTTGTTAAATGCAGTAAAAATGTGTGCCACCAAAAATTGTCCATTTATGTGACCAGATTTTAACAATGCAGCCTAGGGTGTTAGACGTCTGCAGAATGAGTTTGTAATTGATGTAACACAGTGTCCTACCCCTGGATGAATGAAACTGAGAAGGACCAGAAAGTCCCAAATGGTACTATTACATCAATTTTGTCAGCCTCATGCACCTTCCCCAACCTGTGTTGCATCCTTCACAGTTTTCATGCTTCTTGCTCACCTTGCCCTTTCTCACCTGCGCCTCTAACATACCCCCTTCCACTCTTGCACATCCAATCCACACAGTGCCTCTTGTGTACTCTCGATGTCATCTCTTAATGCTGACCATCAGAACTGTCACTAAACTTTATAACCACATCGCTTGGAAAAGGAAATTTTTGTCCCAATTGCCATCATAAGTTGAGGAGTACTTACATACACCAATCATACATTTCTCCCATTAGCTGTTCAGAGCATCCAGAAGTGGGGAGGTGCTTCAGTCTCTTCTGGAAAGGCTAGGCTTAAAACTCCGGGATGCTCCTCCTCCTCCACGGGGCACCTCCTCAGTGCCCCCCAGTTTTAGCTCAGCCTGGTAAAGAGTTGTGCACTCCCTGACTGGAACTGTTCTTTCTAATTCAGGTTTGCTCTTTAAAAACTGTTCCCCATTTAAATTGGGTTTTCAGGCTTGCCCCTCGATTAGTTAAAAAAAAAAAATTATTTCTTAAATAAGCAGACCCTGCCTTTCCGCAGGCAGCTTGAGGCCATCACCTCAAGCAACTCTCTTATCTAACCTTCTGATCGTTTTTCTCTGTGATCGGAGCGGAGCGCTTGCAGCCATGGCTTTCTTCGCCTGGCTGTTTCGTGCTGACACACCATATTTAAATCACAAGTTAGAGCAACAGCAGCATACGGCTCAGGCTCAGCAACGGTGATCCCGCTTCCCGCTCTTTTCAACGGGCTGGCTCAATTTCGCACCCAAATACACAGGCGCCATTCCTCACTGGTTTCCCTTCTGGGGACCGAGGCAGTACCTTTCCACTTAGTTCTCCCTGGATTTGGCTCTCCTTGTTTGGCTAATGTTGCATTAGCCAGCTAGTCATTAAACAGGCATCTCTTTGCATTTGCCTTTGGATCATTTATTCAGACTGAAACTGCGAGTTCCATTTAAATTGCGGGACGTTTGGTTTTGACAGGAAAGGATTCACCTCAGAGCCTTTATAGCTGGTTTCTCTTGCTGGGGACCAGGGATCTGGAATATTTCTCACTTGGAGCAATTGGGGGTTTCCCTTGTTGGGACCTTAGATACTGGTTACCATAACACAGTTATACATGTAGATATAGGCATATGTCTATGTATATGAGCATTTGGGTCCTCATATTTTACGTGGTTTTCTCATTAATAAGGCCGAACTTATTTTTTTTGACCCGAAAAATGGCTAGGTCATCTTTTCAGGTGACTTAATTCCCCCCTTGCATCTTCGGCAGGCGGGCAGTGACAGCTTGGATGTTTGACCTCGGCCGTTGGTGAGCACTTCGTATCGGGGGTCAATGCAGGGCAGGCACCTATATTCCGGGTGTGCAACAAAATACTTCTAATGGCAAGCCCCCCCCCCCACCATTCCCCCATTTTGCATGGTTTAATATAGGCCTTAATTTGGGGGGAGGGGCTTAATTTCATTTCATGCCTATAAAACATGCTGGGATCCTATGGGGAGGCCGTATTGGAAAACAGGTAAGAAGATAGATAGATAGATAGATAGATAGATAGATAGATAGATAGATAGAGATAGATAGATAGATAGATAGATCTGTGTTTTTAATTTTTTATTATACATCAGCTAGGAGAATTTCTGAATTGGATGAGAAAGGATCTGTGCATGTTCCATGCGGACAGAATGGTTCTCAGATTGGATCCATTGTTCACTCCTAAAGTAAATATCAGCCTTTAACAGAGCGCAGGAGTTGGTGCTTCTAAATTTTTGTCCGAAACCATCTATAGACGGAGCATCAATGGCATCGACTTGACATTCAAAAGGGCTTAAGCATCTATCTAGACCGCAGGCGCATTTCGAAAATCTGAGGCTTTATTCCTATCCTTCACCTATCCACTTTAGGGCAAAAGGTGTCCATGACCATCGGTAGATGATTGAGAGCTACCATAGCTAAAGTTACGAAAGGCAGTCCATCTCAGTTCCTAAGGGCATTACAGCCCATCAACAAGGAGTGCGGCAACATCAGCAGCATGGGCCCACACGGGCTTCCATAGATCGAAATTTGCAGAGCGGCAGCTTGGGCTTCACCATCCTCTTTGTCAAGAATTATAAAATTGATGTTTATGCCTCCGATGCTTCATTTGGAGGAGAGTCCTGCAGAGGGTCACAGAGTTTAGGAGTGGATTTCGATCCAGACGGAGTCCCTCCTAAGGACAGCCAAGCTTTGGTATGTCCCACTTCTGGATGCTCTAACAGCTCTTCGGAGAAACGGTGTTGGTACTTACCTGATATGCCCGTTCTCTGTGAGCTGTAAGAGCATATTTCTTTCTGTCTGGTGGGGTTCCATTCCAGTCAGGGATCTAGATTAGGTGATGAGTTCCGGACTTTGGCACTCAATCTTCGCAAAACTGGGGGACTCTGAGGAGGAGTTCCGTGCAGGAGGAGGAGCGTCCCAGAATTTTAAGCCCAGCCTTTCCAGAAGAGACTGAAGCACCTCCCCACTTCTGGATGCTCTTCATAGCTCACAGAGAACGGGCGTATCAGGTAGGTACCAACGCCCTGTTTCTCCACCTAGCTTACTTCATTATAACCATCATAATCTGTTTATCTCAGACTTCATAGAATCTGGTGAACATGTTAATTTGAAGAAGAAAAATCAAGAAAGACTTTGTGCTTGTGCTTGTCTCATTCTTTCTCAAACACATAAACAACAAAGAGTACAAGATGTACAACAAGAGCTTCGGTGAAGCTACTTTTGAAAGAAATAACATAACTGCTTTGGAATGTATTGCTAAATTTGTGAAGTTAGAAAAAAAGGTAAACTTCTGAGAGAAGCAATACATTCTTGAGTCATAGGAGTCAGTATATTGTAGATAAATCTTAATGTATTGCTAGTTTTCCTTAATTGTTCCATAATTAATTTCAAATGTTTTCCTGTTTTACAATGTCCTGCACCTAAACAATACATTTTATAAATGTAGACTTTTATGATTATTATGTAGAAAATGAGTCTGAAAATAGAATATATTTCCTGCCATATGCATATAAGTGCTCGTATTCTACTTAAAATGAAATTCAACAGCTATTTGAACTAATTCTTTCTCCAAAATAAAGAGAAAATTTATTCACCAAATGTGGAAAATTAGTCAGTAGTTCCTCATGTACTTAAAACTTTTCATCATTTTTGTCTCCTATAGTGTTTATACTATGCTTTCCTATAGTATTCTTCATTGGTCTTCTGCCTCAGGTGAACACATTTGTGATGTACCTTTGTGAACAATTAGATATTCATGTCTTTGGTGGCAATGGTGAGTAAAACTGTTTCATTTCATGAAATATAATCATTAAAAAACTTTTCAGTGGGTTTCTAAAAATAAATTGAGTGTTTATCTCAACTGTCAGTTTTCAGTGTATCATAATATAACCTTTTCAGATTATAGGTTGTCTTTGACTGACAACCACAATTGGAAATGGAATTTGCATTGCTAACCAATATGCTCATAAAGTGGGAAGTCACAAACTTAATGCGGCAGTCCTGGCAATTCTACTTGTCATTGTTAAATATGTTTTAGCAGTTGTTAGCTGAGCACCTACCCCAATCTGAGTTGGGGTAGGTCATTCCCACCCCCATAGCTTAGAAACATGAGCAACTACCATTCCCACCTGCCTAAATCCCCTCCCCCATCTTTGCCCTTTTAACTGTCTTACACCATGCCTTGCAAAGCAACAAACAGCCCCAGAACTATGTGGCTTTAGGGTTGCTTGCCATGCCCTGGGAAGCCTCAGCCATTCCCAGTCCCATCCTGCATTCTGAGATCCCTGATGCCCAGTTTATCATTTTTGTCTTCTTGCTGCTGATGCTAATGAGGTGTGTTTATCCTGTCCTTTTGCACTAAGAAGCCCCATTGGCAAAAGCACTCCAGGAAAAACACATCTCTTTGCAAGCAGCTTTTCCAGGAACCAACTTAGTGCAAAAAGGCTGCTATTATTACTATTACTATCATTATCATCATCATCATCATCATCATCATCATCATCATCATCATCATCATCATTATCATCATCAGTGCCCTTTTGTGCAGAGCCAGCCAAGAGCATTCTGCCAAAAACATGACCCTTTGCAAGCAACTTTTCCAGGAAACTATTCCTACTTGTAGCTTCCTGAACCAAGTCCTGCCCCTTTCCCGTTGGACAAAACTGCTTTTCACTATTTTCACCATGTTTGTAATTTCAAATGGTTGCTGAACAAATGGTTGTAAGTCAGGAATTAGTTGGGAAGAAAAATGCATATCATAACATATCTGTTGAAATATAAATGTAGACTATGGTCTGCTACAAGTTAGGAACGTTAAGGATGAAATTCATGAGTCAGAGTTCACTTGAATTTTGCTGTTCTATGCCAAACTACATGAATGCACATACACACTTTCAAGTCACTTTTGACTCTAGGCACTGTCAGCCCCTGTACTTTCCTTTGCAAGATATTTGGAAGTGGTTTGCTATTGCCTTCTTCCTGGAATTAAAAGAGAATGACTGTCCCAAAGTTACGTAGCTGGCTTTATGTTTCAGACAGGGTTTGAACTCACAGTATTCCTGTTTCTAATTTGTGCCTTAATCACTGCAGCAACCTAGTTCTGTTTGGCACTATGTCTGCTCTTTGTTGTTCCAGCATTAACGAAGCAATTGATGTTAGTTACATGGTTAGTTAAGTGAATTTGGCTTCCCCATTGACACTGTTTGTCAAAAGGTTGCAAAAGATGATACCGTGATCCCGGGACACGGCAACTGTCATAAATATGAGTCAGTTATCAAGCATCTGAACTTTGATCGCTTGACCATGGGGATGCTGTAATGGTTATAAGTGCGAAAAATGGTTTTAAAAATGGTTTTAATGCTGTTGTAACTTTGAATGGTCACTAAATGAATTTTTGTAAGTTGAGGACTATCTATATTATTTGAAAAGTAATAATAATTTATATTTGATAAACAAAGATGTGAAAAAATATTTCCTGAAAGTGAATTCATTAAAATATTTTATACACAAAGATACACTAATTAAAACTTCAAAATAATAAATGCTTAATTTTTACATCAAGATTTATTTTACTCATTTTTAAATTATTCTTCCTTGTCGTATTATTATCTAGCCACGACAAGCCTCATTGCAGCACTCTACAGTTTTATCTGTAGTATTGTGGCCGTAGCGTTATTATATGGATTGTGTTATGGGGCCCTAAAGGTGAGTAGTAGCACCAGGGATATATTTTTATATAGTACAGTTAAAATTAAAATTGTTATATTCTGATTTTTTGTAAAATGGATAAATGCAGTTATCATTTGATTTCATTATTTTATACTGTATTTGGAGATAACATTTTTTCGTACAATACGGAAACCCAGGATCTTCCAATAAAACTAATTTGAAATAGCTTCAAGGTGCAAACAAAAATCTCACATCTTTATAGAAGAAAATATATTTTGCATATTTCTTGATATTAGGTCTAATGTCCTTAGGAAAATTCAGTGTGATAGTAGTATTATTTTATAATACTGTAATACAAAGAACTACAACACTATAAAGAAAAAATACAATAATGGTTTATAGTGAGAAAAAGATCTTTCCCTATTTTTCTCAATGCATATTATGATTATTACAATAAATTCGCAAAAAAGAAGAAAAGCTACATGGAGAATTAAGCCCTTAAGTTGCTAAATTCTTCATGTGTTTAATTGATTATTAATTAAATTAAATTAATTAATTTAGAATTCTAAATTTTACATACTTAAGCTTAAGACTCTAGACCATATGGAAATACACTGCTTCATTCTCCTTTTTATAACATGACAAATTTTCAAAAATAGCAGATTCATACCCTGATTTTAACAGGAGATTCATACAGCAGATGTATAGACATGGCTACATTGGGTCTCCAGATTTAGAGAAAATGCTTGCTGAAAAGCAGAAGTTTTGGTCATTTACTATCCCCACTCCTAGTGACTGACCGTACATGTAATTTTTGAAAATGCCTTTGTCTTGATTTTGCTTTAATTTGGAAGAGCACAATTTGTATGTGACTTAACACTGAGATTTGCTACTTCCAAAGTTCTCAATTATTTTTCCTGGGAATTATAATGCTTCCAAATGCTTTCTGATCTTTATATTGAGTAGTGTGTGCCTTGTTTCAGAGCTCTCAGTTAGTATTCTATGCCTCCTGAATAACTGGAGTTGGATTATTTTATGATTACATTTCATTATCCCAAAGGTGCTTTTTCCAAAGGGCAACTGGACTTCTTGGTTTTTGCTTTGAAAACGTTTTGGTTCTCATCCAAAAAACTTCTTTAGTTCCCCAGCAGTTAGAACTGAAGAAGCTTCTGGGACATGAAGAGAAACATGTTCAAAGGAAAAAAAAAAAATGAGAAAGTGCCTTTTGGAAAAAACACCTTTGGAACAACCATGACTAGATGACTGAGAGTCTCCATAGACATTTACATTATATTACTTTGTTTTGTATTCATCAAAAAGCAGGTTTAAAATAATCCTCAAACCAAATAATCTTGTGGTTTACCACTATGCAATTGATGTTATTCATTTTTAATGCAGAATTTCTAACAATTTTAAAATAAAAATGATCTTTTATACTATAGCTTGACTTAATTGTTCTGATATAGGAATACATATTTGTCTACAGGATTCTTGGGATGGTCAACATATTCCAGTGCTTTTTTCAGTATTCTGTGGTACATTAGTAGCAATTTCCTATCATCTCAGCCGACAAAGTAGTGATCCTTCTGTCCTTTTGTAAGTGATGTCTTCCTGTTCCTATATTACATCAATTTTGTTTCTCAAATTGAGAAATATAGAAGGAATTAACTTTTCAAAAGCCTAAAACTGCTTCTGTGAACAAGGTACCTTAACTCACTTAGAACTAGTAGTAAATAGATATAGGATTGGAATTGTAGCTTTTTGCTGCATTGAAATTTCTTCCTTAAAAATGCTAGGTTACTCTGATCACTGCCATGGACTGTGATGATTTTGGAGCATTTGTATATATAAAAGGCCCGAAAGGCCTTGCTCATGGTCACTAATGCATTACTCACTTCCCAGTTGGATTTTTGCAATGCGCTTTATATGGGACTTCCTTTGAAGATCACTTGGAAGTTACTAGTCCAGAATGCAGCAATACGCACCATGTTGGGGGCTCATAAGTTTGCCCAAATTGCATCTTTATTGAATGAGCTGCACAGCCTCTTTACTGAATGAGCTGTACAGTTTCCCTCCATGTGCTTGTTCTCACATTTAAAGCCATACATGGCACAAGACCTAGTTATTTGTGGGACTACTTCTCCCTAAGAATATCTGCCGATCCCACTAGATCACATAGGGTAAGCACACTTATGGTTCCTTCCCTGAAATCTTGTCATCTAGTGGGACCTCAGAAGTGTGCCTTTTCTGTGATTGCCCCTACCTTGTGAAACTCCTCCACCCCTCTGAAATTTGATAGGTGCCTACCCTTTGAGCCTTTTGTAAGAAATTAAGACCTGGCATTGTACCAAGGTGCTGGGATAGTACTGTTGTCAGGCACAAATAAACAAACCACTTTTTTTAAAGCAAGTTTTATTCAGTTTTCATATTTTAACATCTCTTTTTAGTGAACAGCATGATTACAGGTTTCACATACACATACAAATATGACCATAGTTACATATTCAATTTTTGTATTCAATTTCTTATCTTAACAATGGTTTTATACATTTTCTATTTTATTATATTATTCCAAATGCTTATCTCATTATTTAATTCACTTTGTTAGCTTCATAATTATTATACTTTAGTACTTTTAACTGTCACATTTGTATATTCCATCTTAAATTCTGATTAAAAACACTCCTTCTATAAACTGGTTTTCCCCCTAAAATATCAGTTTAAGTACACCACCTCTAAGTTACATATTGATTAATTATCTCCCATTTTAAATATCATTAAACGACAAACAAACCACGTTTGAGGAGTTCAATTAGCTGTGTTATTGCTGAAGCTTGTACACAGGAATTTTCTCAGACTAACGGTTTGCACCTGGATAAGGCTAGGTAAAGTTCAATGGCATTCAAGGAGAGGTTGGACTTTGCCCACATAGAGATTCTAGACTATCATAAGTCCCTGTTTGACTCCTCTCCCTGGTTCAACCAGTCCCTCTCCTAAAACAGGATAGATAGATAGTTTGGAATAAGGCCAACTGGAGCCTACCATGGGGAATCCTAAAGAGATGATTAAAGCACTATTTTTTGTGTTATTGTTTTACTGTTTTTATGATTAAAAAATTAAAGTTAAAAATTACACAAAGCTTTAAATTACTTACAGATATGTTCGAAATATTGAACTGAAACATTTCTGATGATATCCAAAAGATTAGTGTGTAATAGTTAAATGGTAACATTCATTTACATTTTCAAGTTTCATCTGTTTCAGTGAAACTATGAGTGATTGGCACCTTGCTCTAGAACGGGGGTATTAAACTCACTGCCTGAGGGCCAGATGTGTCACATGCTGCTCCCGCCCCCGGTTTAGCAAAGAGGAAAAAAGTCCCAGTACGTCACATGACGCCACCATAACAATGCGAGTTTGACACCCCTGCTCTAGAGGATATGTATAAGCAATTTATAACATTTTATCACATGATCACGTGTAAAAATATTCAGACAGTGGAGATACCAAAGAGTGATAGAGCTTTTTTTTATAGATACCATTTGTTTTATAAAAGAAAGGAATGCTCATTTTCCTTTAAACTTGAAGGGATCTTTTACATTTGCTTAGAATATAGTAATGAACAATGCAGTTCTTTTCTGTAAAAACTTTGTTTAAAACAAATATTTACTTTAGCTCTTTAGTGCAATCAAAGCTTTTTCCTACTTCAGAAGATAAAAACCCAGAAGATCCATTATCTGAAGTGAAAGACCCCTTACCTGAAAAGCTTAGAAACTCAGTGGTAAGTTGTAACATAGTTCAAAATACTAATAATTCTGACAAGTTTGCTATTATGAGCACTAAATATTGAGATAAATAGTTGACATATTTCTGGAATATTTAGGAATAATCACTGTCTTAGTCATAATCCAACATATTATTTCCAGTAATATGAACAATCCTAATGTCTGCTATAAATAAGCCAAATCTGTAGTATAAGACTAGTGAAAGATTAATAGGGAGCATGAACAGGGGAAACTTCCAGAACTATTAAGACTGATAATTCCTCATCTGGAATTTGTGGGAGATGCAGTCCAAAACATTAGGATGCAGTGGTTCATGTGGTTAGGACACTGGGTTGGAGGTTCGTAACATCTGCGTTTGAGACCCTTGTTCTGCTACATAGTTGGGTGAGCTCCTGTCATTTGCTCCAGCTCCTTGATGAAAGGAGCCCCCCCAGGCATCCTCCAGGCAATGGTGATGTCACCGATTAATCCTTTCAACCCAGAACTGCTTTAAACTGGGCCTCCGACACAAATGGGATGGGGAGTCCAGAATATTTGGAAAACATCCCAATGTGCATGTTCCATATCTATATTTCTATGAAAAGAATGTTTGATTATTTCAGAATATCTAAATATTTGTATATTTTTGCCACCAAATCAGAATTGGAACTTTTTAGGCTTATGGTGTTATTATATTTACATTAGATTTATTATATTAAACAATATATTCTGCGGTAAAAACTTTGTACCGTTAGTCAAGTGTGGAGCTAGTAACGCCATGGCTTAGGGATCCTTTGCTTCCTCAGGACCTGAATGACTTGCCATTCTTGAAGGAAGCATGGATTTTGATCCTGTTAGTGAATTCTACAGGAAAATATGAGAAGATTTGTGACACTCTGTTATAAGAATTTTCTAAAAAAATTATCTTTGTACAGCTTAAGAAGTCATCTGGTACCTAACCTAAAATTCCACAAATACATCAATAAAAACTGTGGGAGGGGCGTAGGTTTTGAGATTCTGTAAATACTAATTGCAAGACTATATTCTGAAACTTGTGTTCAAAATAACCACGTGCGTATTAAAAATATGGAAATTTTATAGGCATATAAAATATATACAGGCAGATGGATTGTCTTTTTCTTCTTTCTAGAATGAACGTCTGCAGTCTGATTTTGTTGTTTGTGTAGTCATTGGTGTACTTTATTTTGCAATCCATGTCAGCACAGGGTTCACAGTATTGCAGGTAAGATTGATTTCTTCTGTCCACTTAAAAAAATCATGACACACTTTTATTTCATAAATCTTTCTTGGATATTTTTTGTATTGCTTAACCACATAGAAAACATGTTTCTAAGTTCAGTCATATCACATTGATTCCATGTATGTCTCTCTTTTGTTGTTACTTTAAGTTTATTCCAGCTAGTCCCCATTGCTATTTTAAGAATTTTAAATAAGGTGGGAAGGATATGAGGTAGCCTGTGATTAGAAAATTTTCTCATTTCTCCATGTTTTTGCTTGTGCAACATTTTCCAGAACAGGCTGATGTGTCTGGTACTATGAGTAAATATGGAAACTTGGAATGCAAAAAACCATGTTGTACTGAAACTGTTGTCTGAACAGTCCGACCAGAATCTCACTTTTGTTTGTTTTTGTTTTGTCTGATACACATGCTATAAAATGCAAATACTAAAAGGACTATAGCAAGAAAGTTAGTAAACCTATCAGTGGGTGGCGACTAAATGATATACTTCCAGCAAATTCAGTGGTTAAGGAGCTGGAGAAGAATCTAGGTTTTAATCAAAACCTAGGATGAATTTGATTTTAATCAAATTCATCCAGAGAAGCTCATTTTAAAACACCCATATTTTCTTCAAGGGTGAGAAAATATAGAGGAAGAAGTGCTCCAACCCTGGACAAAAACCAGATTTCTAATGATAACATGTAGTATAATATTCTGCATTTAAAGTGCAACATTTAAAGGGAAAATGCCGAATTCTATTCCCATTTTCCTTCAGTTGGTATCATATTCTCATAAATTGATATACATCTTAATCAAGGGAAGCAACTAGAATCCAGTAGGGGACTACTTGTGTTTCTGATGTTTCTGATATGCCCTGACATACAATGTTAATTGGTAAAATTAAGCAGAGGAAAAAATATTTTTTAAATCAGAGCTGCAATTTACTATGAAATAAACTAAACAAAGTAACACAATTCTGAAAGGGATGGTTATTGTATTTACCTGATTTTGAAATTTATTTGTTTTTCTTAAAATTTTCCTTTAGCCTGTTTTAAGTTACGTTTTGTATGCATTGGTGGGATTAATAGGATTTATGACCCATTATGTGCTGCCTCAGCTCCGAAAACAGCTCCCATGGCACTGTTTTTCTCATCCATTGCTGAAAACCAAGGAATACTATCAATTTGAAGTCCGCAGTAAGTAGCATAATTTGTAGTAAATATTGGTTGCATTATCACTAAATATATTGAGTTTTTCTAATTAACCTGAAAAAATTCTATCTACGGTTAAATTACATGCTAGATGTAAATTACATGCTAGATGTAAATTAGATACATCTACGGTTAAATTACATTACATTACATGTTGTTTTTCTTTTTACCATAGAAACCTTATTCCTCTCTCTATGTATAAAGAAAGACAGTTCAGCTGTCTTAAGGATGTTCTGTTAGAGGTATTAGAGTTGAGTTTGATATTCTATGCATACTCCCGAAATATTTGATTTCAGAATGTCCTCTTTGAATTCTTAGATGCTGCACATGTTATGTGGTTTGAAAAAGCTCATATATGGCTTCTTTTTGTGGAGAAGAATATAATCTATCCCTTGGTAGTCCTCAATGAGCTCAGCAGCAGTGCAAAGACTATTGCTAGTCCAAAGAGATTAGATACAGAGTAAGTAGAAAAAGGCATGCATCTTTATTTTAGTTTTGTTTTAATTATGATTAGCATTTTGGAAAAAAGGTGTCTGTTTGGGAGTTTTGTTTCTAGTTTCACTTCCCCATTGTATAACCTTTCATCACTCTCAACAATAGGAAAGCTTTAATGCCTGTCTCATGCAACTGTAGAATAAGAAGGTCTCATTCAAGCCATTGAGTTCAAATTCCTGCTTAATACAGAAATTCAACTTTAAGTTGATGGCAGTAACAATAGCACTTAGATTTATATTCTGCTTCACAGTGCTTTACAGCCCTCTCTTAGCGGTTTACAGCATAGTGCCCCAACAATCTGGGTCCTCATTTTACCCATCTTGGAAGGATGGAAAGCTGAATCAATCTTGAGCCTGGTGAGATTTGAACTGCCAAATTGCAGGCGGCTGGCAATGAGCAGACATAGCCTGCGATACTGCATTCTAACCACTATGGTTCTTCTAGAGAAAAGGCGCCTAAAATTTCCCTTGTAATATTTGTCCACTGTGAAAGTTCTTTTACTGTTAGGAAGGAAAGTTTGAATCTCTCATTAACTTTTTTTTACCTAAATCTCTACAAACTTCCACACAAACTCTCCACCTGTCCCTTCTCAAGTTTAAATTATTTGATACATGAAGTCATCCTTTTAAACACCCTGTGTTGGAGATTCCAAACCTTTAGTTTCTCTGGTTTCTGAAAATTACCATATCAGATATTAATATTTGCATAAATGAATGCTACCTTTTATTTTGTCCAAGACAATGGAATGTCATAAAAATAATATAAAAAGACTCAGAGCCCTATCCATTTGACTGTCCACCTGTCATCAAGATGACGCTCCAAATCCAATAAGAGAATGGGGCCAAATGTGGTATGAAAGGGAAACTTTCAGCCTGGAGCTGCCTCCATAAATAATCCTTTGGTCTAATTCAGCAGAGCTTTTCATATGATGACAGGATCTTGAAGACTGTACTACCTTTTAACCTAATTTACCTTATTAACTGAATATTAATATATAATGGGAAAAAGGGAGGGTCCTATATATCATTTTAAGAAAGGAGAAACTGCAAGAAGTAGGTGGGAGTAAAGTTTATGAGTCCAATTGGATGAGTTGGTATGAAAGCATAGGCTGAATGAACATTACACTTGTCCAAGAAATAACGTGATCCATTCACTGCAGTATCTTTTATCTGTATTTATTAATTTAGTCTATGTTTGTTTATTTATTGTTTCTATTTTTAAAAACTCATGCAGTTTAGGTATTTCTTTAGGTAAGGTTGAGACTTTATATAACCCTAGATCCATGGTGGCAAATCTATGGCACGCGTGCTGGAAGTGGCACACAGAACCATTACTCTCGGCACGTGAACCCTCACTCAGAAAAGGTCTACTGCGCATACGTGCACACCGCTTGCCATGGGGGGATGCGCACATTGCCTTCTGGGTGATGGCATGCGAGCACGAGCAGACAAATGCGCATGCAGTTATCGGCACGGGAACCCAAAAAGGTTAGCCATCACTGCCCTAGATACATGGGTATCCACTGATGGACAAGTGACAAAATTGAAATTGCAGTGCAAATTGTGCCTGTTAACAGATTTGCCCATATTGTTGCAAGGGAAATAGAAAAGGATGGAGCTGGCATTCTTCTGTTAGATGCACATTTTGTTACCTTAGCGTCATCACAACCAGTTACAAATCTGTAATATGCTGAGAACCCAAACAAGATCCTGTGAGTTAGGAAACCTAATAAACAGTAATTTTAGAAAATAAGTTTACTGGAAATAATCAAGTAGAGGGGAGTGAGGCAAGAAGAAACTAATGGGAATTTCTAAAGGGAAAACTAAGGGAATTCTTTGGCTTCAGGTTTCATCTGAAATTGTATTTTTCTCATTGCAGACTTGGTGCTTTAATGATTACTATAGCTGGTATGAAGTTGCTGCGCTCATCTTTTAGCAATCCAACCTACCAGTATGTCACTATCATTTTTACAGTACTTTTCTTTACGTTTGATTACAATCGATTCTCTGAAACCATGCTGCTAGACTTGTTCTTCATGTCCATACTCTTCAGCAAGGTAAAGTTAAATATAGCATCGGCAGTCTATTCCATATTATTACAAGCAAAAGGCAAAACCTGGCTTAGTCTGAACATCTCAACATCTGCCAGAGCAAAGGGGGAAAAGGACTTTTGTGTAGCAGAACTGTCTTTTTGGTCATGTACCATTATAAAATTCAAGCAGATCTTTTTAACACAGATTTATTTCATATATATTAAACTCTTATTTATTTAGCCACGGTTCACTGAATAAACTACCGATGGCTGGTTTTGAACAATGTACGAAGCCATAAATTATTATTTGTAAAGTATAATGGCTGGCTTCACACAAACTACTAAGCTGAAACCAGTGTTAATAGATGAACATGTCATGTGAGCACAACCTGTATTCTCCTTCAAATATTATTTTATTGTTTCCTGTGGGTGGTTTAGTGTGATGTGTGCCTTGTTACTAATTGAAAGACCATATAGGTTTCTGTATATGAATTAATAAGCAAACAGATAAACAGGAATTGTTATGGTACCAAGTATAAAGGTAGGCTATCCCATGTGCATTTTGATCAATGTTAGCTAATCTCAGAAAACTAAATAAAATTGTACATATTAGACACATAAAGTAAAATTGGGTAATTGGACAAATTTGCATTGGAGATTTAACAGGATATCTGGTAGACAAAAAACTGTGAATCTGAGAAAAAATATCCCAGAGTAAACCAACATAAACTACTGAGAAAATGGTTTGTTGCCAAGAAAAATATATGGGCAAAAATACATGAAGTCATCAGAAGTGACGATCCACTCTACTTTTTAAATTTTTTCTAGTCTTACAATGTAAAATAAATGGCAATGTCATGGTACCTCCCCCCCCCCCCCCCCGTTTTAAAAGGGAACCCAGAAAAATTCCACTTCATTTCTGCTGTTGACAGTGTCTTTAATCGGTTTAACAGGGAATGCTTACCACACAAAAATGTGACAACTGGGATGCGGTGGGGAGGTATCTGTGGCTCCCTCACATTGAGTTCCCTTAAGCCTTAATGAAAAAGTTATTCTGCACATGTTTCAAGAGGATAAAATCCATGCATGATTATGCTTCTGTATTGCTAGTCCTGCTGGGGCTTATATTTCTAAATATTTTATTCTGATTTCTTTTGTAGCTTTGGGAACTGTTTTACAAACTGAGGTTTGTGTACACTTACATTGCTCCTTGGCAAATCACATGGGGATCTGCTTTCCATGCTTTCGCCCAGCCATTTGCTGTGCCCCGTATCCTTTTGAAATTAAAACTTATTTTAATTTGATCTCCTGAAATCTAAATCTCGTAGAGAAAATATATGTTAAGTGATTACAAAAAGCAAAGATGAATTCACGTGCTCAATGTTGTAAGAAAAAATAATAGGGGACAAATATCCAGCTTCATTCTATCCTGCTAATAAGAGATCTGAGTAACAATTATGGCATCCTTAATTTTATTGTCTGGTAGATTCTGCAATGCTGTTTGTCCAGGCAATCGTGTCTGCCTTTTTCTCTACCCCATTGAACCCTTTTTTGGGAAGTGCAATATTTATCACCTCTTATGTCAGACCTGTCAAGTTCTGGGAGAGAGATTACAAGTAGGTGTTACTGAAATCATACAAGACTTTCATGTATAGTATATTTGTAATGCATTGAAAAATAAAATATTTCTTCATTAAATTGTTGGATTGGTACACTTTAGAATTTAAAATAAATGTTTTAATCTCAAAGGCACAAATAATGTTTCTTTTCTTGATACTGACTATTCTGAATATATAACTTAAATTTAAGAGAAAAAAAACTACAGAGTTTCAAATATTTACATTTATCAGATATTTTTTAAAAACAGTGGAAATGATTTGAGTTTCTCAATGCAGAAGAATCTGCTTTTTTCTGGCCAGACATTCTCATTTTGATATGTTTTTCTAGCAAGTCTTGCCAGAATTTAAAGAACTATTATTCAATTTGTTTCTCCTGCTTTTAGTAATGTTTTGATATATTTATTGTTATGGCCTCCTAAAATGGATTTTTATGGCAGCTGTAAACTTTAGCTTTCTGGTTACCACAACATTCATGAAAGTATCATTCAGAACTTTGAAAAACAGACAGGATCTATTTTCACACCCAGAAAACATATCTGGCTCAGCCCCTCTTATCAGAAAACAAGAAGAAAACAAATGACTGGAACTAGCACTGTTCATTGCCTTGTTGTCAGTTCTGTAAGAGGAATAGTGTAGCAGGGAGTCAAATATTTTGAAGAGCATCAATTGGGGAAAACTCTTATTGTATATTAATTTCTACATATGTTTCTCCCTTACTTATTTTAAGATAAGGCATGTAAAAATGTCTGGAAGGTAGAATGGTAGGAAAAGAGATAGAATAAGCACCCTGTGGGACTTCATTTCAAGGCATTTCAGGAGTACAAGTAACTCTACTTTTTTGTCTTTATTTCAGCACAAAACGAGTGGACCACTCAAACACAAGACTGGCTTCTCAGCTTGACAGAAACCCAGGTAATATTGATGAAAGTAGGCGGGTGAGCTGTTGAGTGGATTGTGCAATGGCTCAATTCAGTCCATACCTTTTTTTGATGCAAATCAAAATTAACCTGAAAATCTGTAGAGATTCTCAGTCATCTAGGTCATGGTCATCCCAAAGGTCCTTTATTTTCAGGAGGCAAGTGGACTTCTTATTTTTTTTCTTTTGAAAATGTTTTACTTCTTATCCAAGAAGCTTCTTCAGCTCTGACAGGATAGTGGGAAATGGAAGGATTTAAATTTAAAGAAAAAACAAGAAAGTCCAGTTGTCTCCTGAAAAAAGTACCTTTGGGACACATTTAACCTGATGAAAGGTGATATTTTGCCTGCTTTTTATAACATATATACAGCAGGTATACACCTGCTTTTATAACATACATTAGGATTCTGTCTTTGAGAAGTGTATTATGGAAGATAAATCTTAATAAGAAATTTGTTTTGTTTTGTAGATATTGTTAGTAATTTACTTGAAATTTATTTGCAGCAAATACAGTTCATCTTTAGATACTACATTCCTTAATCATTCAAATCTTGCTTGTTTTATTGATTTTATCTATATTCTTTATCAGTTGTCTTCTTAGATGATGTGATACATACTACAGGTAGTTCTCGACTTATAACAGTTCATTTAGTGATCTTTCAAAGTTACAATCACACTGAAAAAGATGATATGACCGTTTTTCATACTTACGATTATTGCAGAATCCCCATGGTCATTTGAACAAAATTCAGATGCTTGACAACTGACTCATATTTATGGTGGTTGTAGTCATAACAGGGTCATGTTGATCTCCTTTTGCGACCTTCTGACAAGCAAAATCAATGGGAAAGACAGATTCACTTTACAATTGTTTACTTATATAACAACTGCAATGGTTCACTTATCAACTGGCAAGAAAAGTCATAAAAAGGTGCAAAATTCACTGAACAAGTTTCTCACAACAACAGAAATTTGGGGCTCAATTGTAGTTATAAATCAAGGATTACCTGTATTCATCTAGTAGATGAATTCAACTAATAGATGAAATCTTTTTCTCCAATTAAAGAACCATATTTTTTCAAACTTCAAAGTTATTACTAGTATTTCCTGTTTCTATCATCTGAATAATTCTAGAGTCTTTTATGTTTTATCCCTGTTTTTTCTGGGGAAAAAAACACAAAATTCTGCTGCTGTCCTTGTAAATACTCCTCTTTGCACAATCCCTATTTAAACTATCAGATATATTCTAGCAACTTGTCCTCTTATCTGGATTCCCCTTTTCAAAAAGAGTGTATCCGAAGATGAGGGAACTATCTGTAAAACAGTAACTAATTAACCTTAACCGGGGACAAACATTGATCCTATATGCTAGGCACTAAAGAGTGCAAATCTTTTATTTCTACTTTGGCTATCTCTGTATAGTACTGTTGTAGAAAAAATGGAGAAGAAAGTGTTGTGGCTACTATCTTGAGGTCCTGGAATGGTTCAATTCCTGATCTCTCATTTTTGGGGTACCCTACCTAAGAAATTTACCTTGATACCAAGAGAGCCACCTATGTTAATGTTTCTACAGTGGAAATAATATGGCTAAAAGGCAGATGTTGAGTTAGTAAAAGCTCTTAAAGTGATCATCTATCTATCCCAGTCTGTTGTAATATCTTGGAGTGATTTTTCAATAGAATTGTAAAAATAAATAGATAAATTTATGTTTTTAGTATATTATATTATTTTTCTCCTCCATGTAGGTTCTGATGACAATAACTTGAATTCAATCTTTTATGAACATTTAACTCGCTCCCTTCAGCACAGCCTGTGTGGAGATTTACTCTTGGGGCGATGGGGAAACTACAGTACTGGAGATTGCTTTATTCTTGCTTCTGACTACCTCAATGCACTTGTACACCTTATAGAGATTGGCAATGGCTTAGTCACCTTCCAACTGAGAGGGCTTGAATTCAGAGGTAAAATCTATGTGAATGCACTTTTAATTAAGCTTCCTGTACTACTTTCTGCTTCAGGCATTGTAACATGCATTGGATTAATAAATATTTTAGATTGAGATGCTCTGAGTCTGGGTAAAATTGATAGAGCTGAACAAAATTCATTTTATAACCTCAGATGAATTAATCTTTTCTTTCTTCAAACACTTCAACAAATATTGTGTTGCTTTTTCTTTCATTGGTGAATTTTCTTTTAGTAATTTCTGACATCTTTCCAATGGTATATGCACTGTAGTTAAACAAAATCTATGATACAGACATCATGATCAAATGATCATGAACACATGAAGGTCCTTAATTATTTATCCCAATGCTACTCATCCCATTTTCTAACAGATAGCAAGTGCAAATCATTTTTTTTAAATTATCAGAACTGATATTGTTAATGCTCCTATTTTTAAGAATTACTTTTTTCATTTCAGGAACTTATTGCCAGCAACGAGAAGTAGAAGCCATCACTGAAGGGGTTGAAGAAGATGAAGGGTTTTGTTGCTGTGAACCTGGTCATATCCCTCATGTGTTGTCTTTTAATGCTGCCTTCGGCCAGCGTTGGCTCGCTTGGGAAGTTCTTGTCACAAAGTATGTCTTGGAGGGTTACAGCATCACTGACAACAGTGCTGCTTCCATGCTTCAGGTCTTTGATCTGAGAAAAATACTCACCACATACTATGTCAAGGTACAAATCTTAACATCTCTAATGTAGAATCACCTTCCTCTTTACAAATGAGTACTAACCTGTTTCGGCCATTCTGTTAATATATGTGCGATATACAGGTCATCCTAACTTACAACAGTTCATTTAGTGAATATTCACATTTACAATGGCACTGAAAAAAATGACTTATGACCTTTTGCTACACTTGTACCATTACAATATCCCCATGGTCACATGATCAGAATTCAGATGTTTGGAAACTGAGTCACATTTATGACAGTTGCAGTGTCCTGGGGTTATGTGATCACCTTTTGTGACCTTCTGACAAGCAAAGCCAATGGGGAAGCCAGATTCACCTAATCACTGTGTTACTAGCTTAACAACTTCAGTGATTCACTTAACTCTGGTAAAGAAGGTAAACAAATAGGGCAAAATTCACTTAACTATCTCGCTTAACAACATAAATTTTAGACTCAATTGTCGTCGTAAGTCAGGGACTACCTCTAAACCAATATTTTAATTATTTTCAAAAGAATGGGTGGTAATGTGCCTATAGAAAAAATTACATTGGCTAGAAATGCACTGGTGAGCAAAGTTGCTTTGGGGTTGAATGTGTAAGTAGTCTGAACTTCAAATGTAAATCCTCCCACCCAGAGAAATTAAAAATAATAAATACCGTACAAACTATTCTTCTAAATGGTTTCACATTTGTTCCTGTAAACCAACAGGAAAAACAATAAATCTGGGTATTTTCCTTTCTTCCATTTCTTTACTTTTCCTTTCCGTACGATGGTTTGGGTCTGATAAACAAACCTTCAGGATTCAACATCTATCGAGGATGTGTTTAATCCTTCTTTCTATGTTTGTTAAATACTTAAAAGTTACAATTATGTGTATATATTTGTTAGTTTTTATTGTTTTTTATTTTTTATTTATTTTTTAAATAAATTTTTATTACATTTTCACAAATATAAATCTCAATCATGTTTGTAACAACATTTTGGCATCAACAAATATGTATATCTTATAAATCTTATTATATACATCATTGTTATATACATCAACAAGTATCATGTGTGGTTTATTATAGGTATCTATAATTACTTCTAATATACCTTATTGTCTATATGTCTAGAATAATATAAGATCTCTTATTTTAATTACATTAATCCATTTTTCCTACTTTTTATATCTATTCTCTTTTTATATGTATTCTTTATTATTTTTTATTTTAAATATGGTTTTACATTCTGTAAGCTGCCTTGCGTTGCCATGGGCAAATAGGTGGCAATATAAATTCAATAAAGAAATAAATATATTGTAATAACTTTATTTTTTTTATCTTGTAGGGTATCATCTATTATGTAATATCCTCTCCCAAGCTAGAGGAATGGTTATCAAATGAAACAATGCAGGAAGGACTGCAGCAATGTGCAGACCAAAATTACGTAGATGTAGACCCTACATTTAATCCTAACATTGATGAGGATTATGATCATCGGTTAGCAGGGATTTCAAGAGAAAGTTTTTGTATAATTTATCTCAACTGGGTAGAATATTGCTGCTCTCAGAGAGAAAAAGTAAGTACTTTGGAATGATTAAGAAACCATATGAAGATATGCTATTTTATCTCTTAGAGCATCTAAATCCTGAAAATGTGGAAGAATTGGCAGTTGAACTTCTTAGCTGAGTCCCGTATATATATTTGGTTAAAGTATTTGTATTTGCTCTGAAGAGAATTGACTGCTACCAAGAACCTGCTCAGTAAGACAATATCCCATTTGCTCATGATGGAACATAAAAGCTTGCAGCAACTTTTATCAAAGTGAAAGTATATGTTCCATTTTGGATATTATTCTTCATTTTTTTTTCTTAAGAAAGTAGAAAACAATGATGAAAAAAGTTTGAATTATATGATGGAACATAATGGTATATTATGCACGCACAAACTTCTTACATGCTTTACCTAATGTTTTCACTTTTTTGTTGTTCTTGTTTTTACTTAAAGCCACTCAATGCAGATAAAGATTCTTCTCTGGTTACCCTTTGCTACGGGCTGTCTGTTCTTGGTCGAAGAGCTCTAGGAACTGCTTCACATCATATGGCTAGGTACTCTTATTTATTATTCCAGAATAAGTCCCCTAGAACAGGGGTCTCCAACCTTGGCAACTTTAAGACTTGTGGACTTCAACTCTGAATTGAAGTCCATAAGTCTTAAAAGTTGCCAAGGTTGGAGACCCCTGCCGTAGAATACAGCTTTACCCTTTTCCATTCCCACTCTTAATTTGACTTACCAGATTTGAGTAGCTGATTTCAGTCTCTGTTCTGACAGGATAATTAACAGGAGATAGCAAGCTTATCCTGCTGCACTTTTCCTCCATAAACATTTAGTATTTAGGTTTTTTTGGCCTTTATGTCCCTCATCTAAATGATCATAAGAAAATGCTTTCAATTAAAAAGTTGCAACTCCTTTATGTAGGATAACTGTTTGTTAGGCTCTTGGCATTCCCTGAGCTTGCTTTTCTCCCTCTGAATATTTCATGGCCAGCCTAGCTAACCTCATCAGTACATGGTGGAGTAAAGTTTGCTGCCTGCTTTGATTAGTGTATTTGTTTCTTCTTTGGTTGTTAATTTACTGCTGGTTCCTGTTCTGGCAGTGGTTAATAAGTGCCTGATGACGAAGAATGTACTTAGATCTGTTGGCCCCTTTCTTTGATTTTGGTTGCTTCTGTTTTGGAATGTCTCATAACGAGATTTTATTTCAGTATGTCTGTTAATGGCTGATTTCTCAGAGTGACAAACTTTTAAAGTAGTGTTTCTCAATCTTGGCAGCTTGAAAATATGTGGACTTCAAGTAACATAATTCTGGAAGCTGAAGTCCACATATCTTCAAGCTGCGAAAGTTGAGAAACTGCTGTAAAGAATATGCTTGCATTTTTGGATCTTTTGATTTTAATATAGTCATTGATCAGCATTGAATTCGTATTTGATCAATCTATAAACATTGAAAAGAAGAAAAGAGAACTTGAAGAATGTCAAGAACCTAATAGTTCAACTATGGACTACATATATTCTCCACTAGGATTGTCAGTCTCTTGTAAAACGAATAAAGAAATTTAACACATATAGTGAATGAATGATAAGGAACATCAGAAATCTTTTCCCGAACTTCAAGAATAGAATAAGTATAAAATTGATTCTGAGTGAAATAAAAGACTCTGAGAGATAGAAATAATTTGTCAGTGAATAAATAGGCCAGGTGCTTGTTCAGTAAATACCTTCAGAGTACAAGGTAGTGGAAGTTTCCAGATAGAACTACTACTGTTCTCATTAACCCGAATAATTTATGCCACTTTTCTGCCAATTTGAGGATTATTAGTTTTCTTTAATGTTTCAGCCATTGCTTGAATACATAGTCAGGACAGATGTGGAACTGAAGAATGATTGTCAGGATTTTTTTTAAACTCTCCTGATTTATATTTGTTTATGATGGCAATTTAAATTTGCTTTGGCAGTCCATAATGTTTATATAGAAATGAAAGTCTTACTTTCTTCAACTAATTTTAGAATGCTGAATGCTTGCTTTAATGTTTGGGGTTTCTCTCTCAAACCAAACAGTAATCTGGAATCTTTCCTGTATGGGCTCCATGCCTTGTTTAAAGGGGACTTTCGTATATCATCAATTCGAGATGAATGGATTTTTGCAGACATGGAATTACTGAGAAAAGTGGTGGTTCCTGGAATACGCATGTCACTAAAACTGCATCAGGTATAAAGAATGCTTGCATACACAACCGAAAGTTACATAGATTGTTATAACTCAAACTCCGTGGGTAAGGGATTCAAGAGCAAATGGAGCTCATGAAAAAGGAGTCATTTTTAGTAGTGTATGAGGAAAAGGTTTAATTGGGAAATGAATGCCAATAAACACAATAAAAATCAATTCAGTGTTAGTTTTATTCATTCATTCAATTTCTGTTTCGACTCATCTCAGGCAAGTAACTGGTTATATATCATCTGGAAATTTGATAAATTTATCAGAATGACTCACTGAGATGGTTGGCTATAGAAATTGAATAAAATAAAATAATGTATTTTTTTCACATATGTGTTTGTATGCATAATTGAAATGTATTAAGATAAAGTTGTTCCAGTTGATTAAAAAATACATGGATAACAACTGGTGATACCATTCTTTATCAATTTATTTAGGATAATTTATCAGGAAAGGTTAATTTAACTTCCAAGAAATAAATTGGCTTTGAAATTTTTTCAGTCACCTGTTTGAACAGGATTTATTTTCACAACTAGCTTCATAATTAAAGATATGTATGTACCTTATGAAATTATGTGAATTTGCTTTACTGTCCATATTAGCAGGATCAGCAGTTCAGTCTAGAGTGATTAGATATTTTGAATGGATATTTCAACAGATCTGTTTATGACCACTGCTTACACTGTAGTAAATTTGTTAATCTTTAGGAAAACAGAGCATTCTTCATTGTTTAATGTTTTTCTTAAGCTGATAATGATGCAATTTTTGATAATTGAATTTGGATGAATATAAACTTTGACAATATAATTTTAGTATAGACTAAAACAATGTTCCTCAACCATGGCAGCTTGAAGATGTGTGAAGTTCAACTCCCAGAATTCTCCAGCCAAACTTGCTATTCCAGGAGTTGAAGTCCACACATGCTCAAGTTGCCAAGACTAAGTAACACTGGACTGGAATATAATATTTTCACAATGATGACTCATATTGAACAGTGCTTTTACTCTTTGATTTAGGATCATTTCACCTCTCCCGATGAATATGATGATCCCGCTGTTCTCTATGAAGCTATCACAACGCATGAACAAAACCTGGTTATAGCTCATGAGGGGGACCCGGCTTGGCGAAGTGCTGTCCTTTCCAATTCTCCCTCCCTACTTGCCCTTCGCCACGTGATGGATGATGGCACCAACGAATACAAGATCATCATGCTGAACAAGCGCTATCTAATCTTCAGAGTCATTAAAGTAAGATAATATTAATGGGGTGGATGAGACCACCTGTTATAGAAAGAGATGTAATAAATGGGGAGGATAGGCAATTATTACTTTCTGGTATGAAATTTGTGTTTTGATTTTTTTATATTCCTTTTTAAATGCTGTGGTTGTGTTAAGCAATTCTCTGATGTTAAATTATTTTAGGTTTTTTAATATTTTGATTAAGGAAATCTGCAGGACTTGCAGACTAGGGAAGAAATTTAAAAAAACAATTATATTTTATGTTTCATTCCATAATTGTGAGAAGTGTATCACTCGCTACCTTGTTACATCTCACTTCCTACAGTATACTAATAGCAGTTTTTATCTATTTCTTGTGTATAAGCAATTTTTTAATTTGTTTATGCCAACACTTAGAAGTAGAATAAATAATGATATAATATATGCATGAATGTATTTCATAAAGTTAAATACAAAGGTCTCATGTTTCTGAAGTAATTAAATGAATTTTAGTTATTTTTCTGAAAGGGAAAACTTTAATGTACAATTTTAAAATTGTCTAAATCTTGAGGGTATTTGATTAGGATAGAAGTGTGTGCGTGTGTCTATATCCTGTTTTCAGTATGCATTTAAAAAGAGTCTGTGGAGAGTCTCAATCATCCAGGTCCTGGTTGTCTCAAGGATGCTTTTTTTTCAAAAGGCAATTGGACTTCCTTGGTTTTTTTTTTCTTTTGAAAATGTTTCCCTTTGCATCCAATAATCTTCAATTCCTCACCAGTTAGTTAGAACCAAAGAAGCTTCTTGGATGAGAAATGAAATGTGTTCAAAGGAAAAAAAAACAAACCAAGAAAGTTCAGTTGGCTTTTTTAAAAAAGCACTTTTGGGACGTTTAAAAAATGGTTGTAATCTTTTGTGCAAGTAGATTTATTTGATAAAATCAGTGAATATTTGATGTCATAAGATTCATGTTGTTATAGCTGTCTGATTTGCATTTTTCCTCACTATTTTCCTAAATATCTTCCTGATTTCTATATTTTTGCAGGTAAATAAGGAATGTGTCCGTGGCCTTTGGGCTGGGCAGCAGCAGGAATTGGTCTTCTTACGCAATCGAAACCCAGAAAGAGGGAGCATCCAAAATGCAAAACAAGCATTGAGGAACATGATTAATTCATCTTGTGATCAGCCTATTGGATACCCAATTTATGTCTCACCTCTGACAACTTCATATTCTGATAGTCATGAACAGCTAAGAGAGATTCTTGGTGGTGCCATCAGTCTGGGAAACATCAAGAACTTCATAGTGTCTACGTGGCACAGGTGAGTAAAAGTAGTATCCAGAGTACAGTTTCTCATTTTAGTATATTTAATTAGAATGATACAGTATAAAGTTTTTTTTTATTTTAACACTTTTCTTTTTGTGATGCAAACTCAGAGTAAGATTCCTGTCAAAAGAAGAATATTGCTTTTATTAGAAATGTAGAAATTCTATTTCAGTATTTTGTCAATGGTCAGTTTAATCTCAGTCAAATTAACAGTCAGTTGAACCTCCTGCAAACATTAACAATGGATAAAGTTTGCTCTTTGTGAAACTCTGTTTCAGGTACAGAATACTCCCTTAATATATCCTATTTTTCTCTGGAGTTCCAGAGATGTAAGTTTCTGAAGGTAAATTAGACAATGCAATCTTAATCTGTTTTGTTTCTCCCCTCCCTACAACAGCTGAGAAAACGTGTGTTGTGTTGTGTTGAATAACTTTTGGACCAGGCTCATCTTATACCTATCTCAAGAAAGTGTTATAAGATTTATGCAAGGATAGAGAACTGTAAATGACATCTTGAATTTCTGGAAGAAAAGTAGGACATAGGAGAAATAAACATGAAAGAAATAGGTCAAGATAAGACTATAAGATTTTGGTAGAATCTGATAACTACTTTCGTAGTCTGTTTGCTGTTGTTTTTTATTTATTATCATTGTTATATTCAGGTTAAGAAAAGGCTGTGGTGCTGGTTGCAACAGTGGAGGAAACATTGAAGATTCGGATGCTGGAGGTGGTACTTCCTGCACAAGTAATAGTGCAACTGTGAATGATTCTCAGAGCAGCGTATCTCAAGGAGGTGGGAATGCAACTATTGGACAGGGATCTGGAGTAGGATTGCAACCCCCTGTCACCTCTCATCCAGTCACTCTAGGTAAAACTGAACTAGTGTCTGAGAGTGTATGCATTCAAATACCTCACTGCCAGATTGGGATAATTAATCTTCGAAATGTTGTTTTAACTTCTGTCTTCCCATCAACAGATTTTCCTCCTTTCTTCAGGGCCAGTTCTGGTTAGTATTGATGATGGGGAGGGAAGAGAGAGATCTAGCTCATGAGTCCTTCCCTCAAGGTTAATTGATCTTCCCATTCCTATTTCTCATCTATATGAAGCAGCTTGGCAAACTCATCCAATAGTAGGGGTGATATTCAGCTTCTCAGAGTTGCTTCAATCCTGCTTATTCCAGGTCTTTGGGAAGGAATGCCAAATCCATGCCAAATATTTGGCTGACTGTCCCAAAGATACTTTTTTCAGGAAGCAACTGGACTTTCTTGTTTTTTCTTTGAAGATATTTCACTTCTCATCCAAGAAGCTTTTTAGCTCTGATTGGATGGTGGAGAATAGAAGGATTTATACTCCTTTTGCAGACAACTTTTAGAGCACGAGTGTCAAACTTGCTGTGTCACGTTGCCATCATGTGACGTATGGTCCTTCATGGAGCTGGGGTGGGCATGACCTGCTTCTGATGCATCCAACATGTGGGCCACCAGTGACAGTTTGACACCCCTGTTTTAGAGGATTGTTGAGGCACTTGGAGGTTTGTCTGGTCTTCAAAGAAAAAAAGTCAGTTAAATCCTGAAAAAGCACCATTGGACAACCATGATTCAGAATCTCCACAGACTATCTGGCTGACTGTGTGATAAACCAATAATAATAATAATGATCATATAAATAGCATGCTGATGATGCCCAGATTTGTATCTGCAGATACAAATCTGGGCATCATCAGCATGCTATTTGCTATGCAGAGCTATAAGTGCTATAGTGGTCTGAATGGGGAGAACAGGCTTCAGCTCAACCCTGGCAAGACTGAGGGACCATGGTTTTAGGGTCTCCCAGATCCAGGGTTTTTCCATCTTTGGTTATGGTTTCACTGCCCCAAACAGATCTTCTGTAAAATTTGAGAGGTTCTTCTTGACTCCCAAAACCAAGTCATAGCTATATCTAGGAGACGTTTTTGTTTTGTAAAGCAGTTGTACATTTTCCTGCATCAGGAGACAATGCTCATGGTCATTCCTACTTTGGTCATATAATGAGTAGATTACTTCTATGCATAGTCATGGCTATGTACTCTATCACTATCCAGAAGCTGCAGCTGGTCTAGAATGCAGTGCTGCAGGCAGAAATGGGAGCACCTTAATATGCCCGTATTATACCTCAGTTCCATAAGCTCCATTCTTTTCCAATGTCCATCCAGATGGAATTCAAAGTGTTGGCTCTCTTCAATAAAAACCTACAACTGAAGGTAGCCAGCTTATTTGTCAGAATATATTTCACCAGTTGTTTCTACCTGTCCTACTAGGTGTGACAGGAGAGGCATGCTCCTATGCTTTCAGTTAAAGAAAATGATACAGGACTTCGGAAGCATGTCTTTTCTGGAATGGAATGGAATGGAATGGAATGGAATGGAATGGAATAGAATAGAATTCTTTATTGGCCAAGTGTGATTGGACACACATTGATTGGCGACAACAAGGAATTTGCCTTGGTGTAAATACTCTCAGTGTACATTAAAAAAAAAGATACATTCGACAAGAGTCGAGAATTATAAGGTACGACACTTAATGATAGTCATAGGGTACAATAAGCAATCAAATCATACTAGGAAACAGTCAAGTTACATCCTACAATCACAAGTGGGAGGGGATGGGTGATAAGGATGGTGAGAAGATTAACAGTAATAGTAGTGTACACTTTGTAAATAGTTGAACAAGTGTTGACGGAATTATTTGTTTAGCAGATTGATGGCGTTTGGGAAAAAACTGTCCTTGTGCCTAGTTGTTCTGGTGTGCATGGCTCCATAGTATCGTTTTGAGGGAAGGAGTTGAAAACATTTATGTCCAGGATGTGAAGGATCTGTAAATATTTTTCACAGCCCTCTTTTTGACTTTTTGACTTGTGAGTTTTACAGGTCCTCGATTGAAGGCAGGTGGGTAGTAATTGTTTTTTCTGCAGTCCTAATTACCTCTGAAGTCTGTGTCTGTCCTGTAGGTTGCAGAACCAAACCAGACAGTTATAGAGGTGCAGATGACAGACTCCAATAATTCCTCTGTAAAACTATCAGCAGCTCCTTGGGCAGTTTGAGCTTTCTGAGTTGGCGCAGAAAAGAACATTCTTTGTTGTTGCTTTTTTTGATTATGTTTTTGATGTTAGGTGTCCATTTTAGGTCATGTGATATAGTAGAACCTAGAAATTTGAAGGTCTCTGCTGTGTTGTCTAGTATTGTAAGATGTGGTAGTATGGGAGGGTTTCTTCGAAAGTCTACCACCATTTCTACGGTTTTGAGTATGTTCAGTTCCAGATTGTCCCGGTTACACCATGAGGCAAGTTGTATCACCGCCTATCTATATGCAGATTCGTCGTTGTCTTGAATGAGACCAATCACTGTTGTGTCATCAGCACCTACTCCATGGAAAGCCATATTCCCCAAGACCAGATTGGCTCCAACTTTCCATAAGGCCAACACTAAAAAGTGCTAAAACTAGAATGTACTTCAGGTTTTGGGGGTTGAGAGGTTAGATGGCCTTTTGAGTAGTTTCTGTTTTTATTGGGTCCATTCTTGGTAGTCCTTGTTTGCTTTTCACTTCCCTTATGCTGTTTTTATTGTTTGAACCCAACAACTCATCATATTTTTCATATGTAAATCAATTTAATGATTAATTAATTAATTACATTATATGACATTTGCATTTCATTAACCAGTGAAAGGTCTGAATTTATTCTGCACATTATGTCAAGACTATCTTAAATAGTTTATTAGGGTTATTTTTCACTATGTGGGAAGTTCTTTGTAGAAACCAACTACACAAATTAAACAGATTTATTTATGCCTTACTGCTCCTCATATGATAATATCCAAAACTAAAATGTCCGGAACAAAAAAAATTCTGATGATGACATTTTGACAACTATCTTACAGAGCAAGAGTCAATCAATCAGAATAGAGCTGGAAGTGACCTTAGAGGTCTTTTAGTCTAACCCTCTGCTCAAACAGAAAACCCTATACTATTTCAGACAAGTGACTGTCAGTCTCTTCTTAAAATACTCCAGTGATGAAACAGCCTGACTTCCAGTGATTAAGAGCATCAGACTTAAAAGACCTGGAAGGGGGGGTAGTTAAATTAATTGTTGAAGAAAGTTGAAGGGACTTCTATTTAGTTGTCAAACACATTTTCTCCAGTGTATGTGAAATCAGTTAATAGGCATTGCTGCTTTTAAAAGGAATTGATCCAGAATCTAATTTGAATTTTAAACAACATCCAAGCCAATAGCTTTTCCAATTTTCCATTCAAATTTACATCCTTGGAATAAACAAGCTATAGTCTATAATAAATATACATACATACATACATACATACATACATACATACATACATACATACATACATACATACATCATTATACAGCATATAATAACTTCATTTATTCTTGCTCATATATTTTATTTTTAGGCACCAGCCAGAGTGCTCATTCTGTGCAGTCAAGCCTTATCAGACATTCTCCTGCTCGTGCTTCTGTTGCCAGCCAGTCAACTTACTGCTACAGCAGTCGTCACTCATCTCTCCGGACATCCACCACAGGCTTTGTGCCTTGCCGACGGTCTTCCACCAGCCAGCTTTCCCTTCGCAATCTTCCATCGTCCATACAGTCCCGTCTGTCCATGGTGAACCAGATGGAACCCGCTAACCAGACTGGTGTTGCCAATATGCAGCATGGTCTCCCTTCTTCAAGCAGTTCCAGTCAGAGCATCCCAGCCAGCAAACAGCATGCCCTTGTTGGCTTTTTAGGGACCGAAGGAATGACAAATGTCACTGATTCACAGGCAGGCACAAATGTGAGCCCTGTGAACCAGACACAAACCAAAAGGGATGATGTTGTTTACAGAATTCAGGTACATGAAATGTAGGAATTGATCTGGTTTATATCCCCTTTATTATCTAATGACTGTTTTTATGCCTGGACAGTTAAGTATTTAATTTTTTAATCTTCCCTACACTTCTGGAATGCAACACTGTGGAATGAAAAACTAATTCTAATAGTTTTTCAGATGTGACACATCTTAACAGCTGGTATTCTCTAGGGCTGCACTGTTCTTGGGCTACACTTTGAAAATGATGCTTCTGGGTATACACTTGCTAAAGAACAGAGAAGGAATAAGGCAAAGATATAGTTAAGGAATTAAAATCTTTGTATTACAGAAAAATATGCTGTAAGTTGAGTGTTAAAGCTGTTTCAACAGCTTTCTATAATGTTATCACAATGCTGTTAGGTGGGGAATTAAGCAATTATTTGTTTCTTTGATCCTCTACATTTCAGCGTTTTTACATTAAATAGTTTAATGTTTGTTTGTCTAGTGTTGGTTTGAGGTCCAAGCTTGATGACCCAAGTCTGGAAGCTAAGAAAAGCATTAATGGGAAACATTGAATTATATCGCATTTCCTCTGTGTTCTGCTCAAACTAGTTGTAGGACTCCAAAAGGTTGTGGAAACATATCTCCCTTCTTATTTTGCTGTCTGTGGTTTATAGTGTTTGGAATCAAATTATACTTGGGAGGTATAAGCAAAACATTTCGAGTTGAAAAAGTTTTGAACTACTTCAAAATGGGGCATTTCAAACTCATTAATTTTAAGCTACTTCTTTTTTAGATAATAGATCCTAGCCAGGTTTTGGAAGGGATCAACTTATCCAAAAGAAAAGAACTGCAATGGCCAGATGAAATAATAAGACTAAGAGCTGGAAGAAACAGCTGGAAAGACTGGAATCCTCAGGAAGGCATGGAGGGCCATGTAAGTTTCATTTCTCAGCCACCTTTGCTATTGGCATGCTCAGCGGTTATACTGATTATGTGTAAATTCAAAAAGTGGATAAGCAAGAAAAAGCTAATTTTACAAATTCTAAATTATAATGATAGACAGGAATTTGCATCATAACTTAAGACCCAATCAATCCTGCATAGTTTCTTGGGAGGTAAAAGCATAGTATATTAAATCCATGAGGGAAATATAGATAAAGAAATGCACCATGTATGACATTTCCTGTCCCTTGTTTCAGTTCTGAATGCTTTTTAGAAGGTATTTTCTTCTGTGAAATATGAGAATATTTCTATTATTATGTTATTCTCAGTATTTATAGAAGAGGAAGTTCTTGCCAATAACTTTCAAGAGTAGAATCAAAATAGTTTCTGTGCTGGAGCAACAACATAGATAAGTAAGACCTGAAAGCCTAATCTTGATCCTCTCACATATCCTGCATGTACTCTTCAGAATGATAAAATTATAGTATTACTACTGAATATATATATATATGTATATATATATTTGCTTGCTATCCCTGTTAGGTGATTCACCGTTGGGTGCCTTGCAGCAGAGATCCAGGGCATAGGTCCCATATAGACAAAACCATCTTGCTCGTCCAAATTGAAGACAAATATGTTGCAGTGATTGAAACTGGAGTCCTGGAACTTGGGGCTGAAGTGTGACCTTCTTCGACAATTAACATCTAGTCATCTCCATAATGTTTAGAAATAAAATAAGGAGCCTCAGAAGGATACTCTAACAGCTCAAGTAATAGGAAGAGACTTGAACATGAAGTTAAGAGTAGATGTCAGTCTCCAAAAGAATTAAGAGGGTGCTTATGATATTTTTCAAGTTAGCTACTGAAGAAAATATTGTGCATGAAGGGTAAACAGGATATATCTTTTGCTTTATCCATTATTTTATCCATTGCAATGCTTCAAAACAACCCCATATTTTCCAAGTTTCAAAACATCATCTCATTTTTCTAATTGTCTTGCCAAAAATATTTTGTCTCAATGTAGATTCAGTTCATTTTTTAAAGCAGCTGAAAATTGTTTAAATGTCGAGGTCAGTGTGAAGCTGAATAGAATGTTTCATTTACTGCAAGCGGAACCAGATTTTAAAGTTCTTATTTCTTCTAAGTGGAAAAAAAAAGATCATTGAGAAAACTGCACTATTTTTTTTATGGCAATGCACTACAAAAATCTGAGATTGCTCAGATGCTGTTCAGCTTCCTTTGGGTATTATCCCACGTCATTGTAGTGCTTTTAAAGTTGTAGCAACATTTCAGCAGAAT
>BHFT01017287.1:0-39462 GCA_004320025.1 Laticauda laticaudata
CAGAGCTACTGAGTTTGAGACACTTCCTTATCTATTTTAGTGGGCCATCCAACATGACTTCGGTTCTGCTCACAATTGCAACAGAATTTATGAGTCGGACTGCTAAACTGTGGCACAAGGCCTTAACCTTATTGGTGAAGAAGTATGGAAAGTTATATATTCAATTTATTTTATAATCTGTGGCAAGAAAAAAACATTGTTCACTTAATGTTCTTAGTAAAATCCTCTATCTTTATCTTTACTATTCCAATGTTTCTCTATTTTAGCCATTCCTCTCATTTGAGTTTACAAATAAGTAGCTACCTTCACTGTCTACTCTCAGACAGGAATGAGGTCAGTATGGTTAAGTGTGCCAAGATTAAAAATGATACAGAAGAACATCTCTTAGACTACACTTCAAGTAAATTAAAGCATGTCTAATAATGTGAAGTTCACTGTACATGTAAAGCTCTAAATTTTCCCCAATTTAATGTAATAAAAGCCTTGTACTAAGTTTCTGCATCACCCCATAGTCAGTAAATTGAGAAGCCATTTGCATTGTTTTTGTGTGATTGTAGGAGCCTTAAGAATTAGGTCCATCTTGTTGCAGTGATATTCTCTCTGGTTGTCTTCACTGGATACAGAAGTATTAAGTTTCTCATCATAACTATCAGATATTCACCACTGAGTTGAGTGTATTGATGTAGCAATGCTGGGTAACTGCTCATTCTTACTGGCATTTTAAAGAGATTTTCTCAGGACCCATAATAATGGAAGAACATGTAAGCACCAAAATCTTCCTGTTCTGTATGGAACTTGGTAGGTTCCAAGTCCCTTGTTCTGATTGGCTAAAAATGCCACTTATGGATTGGTTCACGAAGAACCAATCTGGGAAGCTGCCAAATGTTGGGAAGAGTTAAACAAGTGTCACTGGCCACAAGCCGGCAGGCAAGCCGCTATATAAAAGGCTGCTGCAGCTTGGGCCATGTTCCTTATCTTTTGCCTTGTGAGTTTAAATAAAATAGTTGTTCTTAGGAACCCGGTCTCACGTGCTTCTTTCCGGACGGAACGCTGGCGACGAGAATGGGATCATCTTAGAAGGTGAGACCGAAGCACGCAGTGATCTGAACCAAGTGAAAGAGATGGCCGGTAACAACGCACCGCCCGCGCCCTTCAATCCTGATGAGGAGGATTGGGAATCGTATATCGATCGCTTTCTTATGTTTCTAGAAAGCAATGAGATGGAAGAAATCTCAGACCAAAGGAAGAGGGCTGTCTTCCTTAAACACTGCGGACTGGCTGTATTCAAAATGGTGAGAGGCAGCTGGAGCAAACCCCAGAGATGTCAAACAGATGACCTGGTCGGAACCTGAACCCGAATGCTCCGAAGGCACACTCACAACCGGTGGGTCTCAAATTTTAATCAAAAGGCACGAATTTTAACAAGAGGACGCAGAAGGAAGGATGAAACATAGCAGATTTTGTAAGCATCCTTAAGACATATCAAGAAGGAGCCTGTGAGTTCCAGAACATGGGACAAGGCAACTGAGAAAACCGTGTAGTCCTCGGCCTGAAGGACTCTACCCTTCAGAGCAAACTACTGAATAGGCTGAACATGAACCATGGCCAAAAGCATTGCAGAGGAACCTACGCGCAAAACGCAGCAAAGAAGTCAGAGCCACCATGCCAGCAAATGAACGGCAGTTCCAGACCTGCCCAACCAAACAGGGAGAAGAAGGCAGAAGGAGGAAGAAACAGCCCACAGTGAAACACCATCACGAGGGACATCAAAAAACCAGAGTGGACACTGAGAGAAACAACGAAGAGTCCATAAACTTATCAGATAGAAAATGGCATGAAAAGAGGATGAATCGGCAAGGAATTTTAAATGTGCGGGCCTGGCAGAGGCAATCCCCATAGGCTGAATGCAGGTTCTCGATGCAATATGCTGGGCCTTTGTAATAAAAGGGGTTACATCGAAAAGGGACTGCCACAACAAAAGAGCCTATAGTCCAAAAAGACCTGGCAGCACCCCCCCCCCCCAGACCATGAGTGGAAGACAAGCGGCAGCAGATGAAACAGCAATAAGAAGAGAACTGGTGACAGGAAGAAACACATCAGACAGTCACCATCCGGCAAATGCCAGGGTGGAAAGCGGAAAGGAAGGTTTCAAGATAGAGGTGACGCATTGAAGGGACACCCTGCAAGATGGGAAGTCGCGATTCCCACGGTCATTTCTTATCAATGGGTTATCCTGGAATTTACATTTGGTGCCTAATACCGAACATTAAACAGAGAGAACTACAGGAACAAAAACTAGTGTAAAAGACTATCAGGGAATCGAATCCAGTGGTAGGCCTTGACAATTTTCTAGTTTGAATTTAAACACACACCCGAAATTTGCTCTGACCACCGTCGACCATGACTTGCCCTAGCCTGTTGGGAAACCGGGATCAACCCACATGCTGCACATCCAAGGAAGGAGAACCTACTCCAAGACTGCCAAGATGTTTTTCGACGGAATTCTGCAAGTACCAGAGGACCCCAATATCAATTTAGCCTAGACCTGAAATAGCCCCATCCCGTTTAAGGGCCAGATGTGTTCCCATTCACGCTAAAACAAAAATTGATGAGCAGCTAAATAAGTTAATAGCTCAAGGGGTTTTAGAAACCAATTGACCATGCCAGGTGGGAAACCCCTATCATCACACCGGGTGAAAGCCAGAATGGTTCAGTGCACATTATGCGGGACTATAAGGCAACCCTGACCAATGGCGCTCCAACAAAGTGCATACCTAGTGCAAGTCGTGCAACATTTATTGCACTCACTTAGGGGGAGGAAAAATATTCGCAAAGCTCGACCTAGCACAGGCTTATCACACAGCTACCCATTGATCCCATAACAGCAGAGGCACAAGACTTTAGTAACACATAGAGGGGCATTCAAATGTAACCGCCTCCAATTTCCGGTGTTAGCATTGCCCCAGGCGTGTTCCAAAGCTTCATGGAATGCCTGCTAAAATGGAATCAAAGATGTCGTCCCATACTTGACAATGTACTGGTCTCAGCAAAAAATGCCATCCAGCTAAGAAGACCAGGTTAGGGAAGTCTTAAACAAGATTTAGGAAGTCAGGCCTCAAAGTAAAGAAGGAAAAAATGTGAACTGGCCACTAAACCGGGGGTTTGAATTTTTGGGCCTATTTAATTCGCGAACAAGGCATTCACCCCACCCCCCAAAAAAGTGAAGGCTATCAAAGACGCTCCCAGACCCAAAACAAAACCGATCTCCCAGGCGTTCCTAGGTCTATAAATTTTTAACAACGTGTTCCTGCCCCATAAGGCAACAATAGCAGACCCCTAACATCGAGTGCTAGATAAAAAATCCGCTTGGGACATGGGCCACCGGGAACAGAAAGCCTTCCAAGGTAATTAAGGACCTATTTAACGTCAGACAACGCGGTTCTCATCCAGTTTAGGCAAATACCACTGCTCCTTGATGGTCACCTGTGGATGTCTCACCTTTTGAGGTTGGCGCCATCCTGAGTCACCATCTCCAGATGACAGAGAGGCTCGGTCGCCTTTTACTCAAGACACTCTCCAAGGTGGAACGCAATTACAGCCAACTTGATCGGGAAGCCCGAACAATTGGGTCACCTGAGTAAACATTCCATGAGTACTTTACAGTAGACCTTTTTCTATCGTAACCATTCACAAGCCTCTTCTTGAATCCTAGCAGGCAACAAGCAACCCTGACATTTTGTCACCTAGAATGACAAGGTGGTCTGAATTCCTCGCTGCCTCTTCTCCTACACACTGCTCCCACTGATCTGGCAAAGCCATCCCACACGCCAACGCCCTAAGCCGTTCCCCACTGCCCATCACAGAGGACAAACCTTGGATCCAAGTACCTCCACATTTCAGCTTGAGACCTGCCTAGAGCTACCGCTGACCTGCAGCTATGTCGCCTAGAGCCATAGCCACAAGACCCTTTGATGGCACGCATATTGAACGGGGTAGGTAAGGGCTGGCTGAGGAAACAAACTGAGACTTTTAAACCATTCCATGCCAGACAGACCAAACTGTCTAATGAAAAGGGGGTGCATTTTAATGGGATGACAGGATGGTAATTTCCGAGAACCTCCAAGAAGACATCCTGGGCATGTTTCATGAAGGGTCACCCGGGCATAGTCCAGAATGAAAAGCCTGGCCAGGAGTTTACGTCCTGGTGGCCAGGGCTGGAACAAAGACATTGAATGCTGGTGGCAACATGCCATGACTGTCCCCCAAAAAAAGCGAAGGCCTACCCCCCACAGGCACCAATTAAGAGACCTGGGAAACTCCCCGGGTTCCATGGTCTAGAGTAATATTGACTTCGTGGGCAATGAAGGGGAACACTTTTTGACTGTGGTTGATGCTAATTCAAACTGGTTGAAAGTCATCCTTATGGCTTTGCACAACCACCGAGGCTGTTTAATGAAAACAGCTCGACAAACTGTTTGCAACGCATGGGCTACCTGGATTTACTGGTTCGGACAATGGGCCTCAATTTACAGCCTTGCAATTTATGAAACAATATCTGGCTGCCAGGGTAATCGTCATGCCTTAACTGCACTGGGCCCATCTGGCTGCGAATGGCAGGACTGAAACATGGTTCAGTATACTAAAGAGGGCCTAGAGAGAAGGGACAAGGGGGACGTGCAAGTACAAACTAAACCCGACTACTAACCTTGCAACATATTACCCCAAGTAGTACAACAAATAGAAGCCAGCTGAATATTTAATGGGTAGGAAACTACGGTCCGCCTACCTGGACAGGTTACACCCACTTACACCTGGGAAACCCCCCCGACTCCTCCAGCAAGGTACTGTACCTTCAAAATCAGTGACCTAAGTCTAATGCCAAGAATCCTTACCAGGGACCCTCTATAGCTTCCAGCCACCATCACAAAATCACAGGCCCCAAGTCCGACCGACTAATTTTAGACGTGGAAGGGAATGGAGGAGTGGCCACACATAGACAAGCTTCGTTCTTGGCAACCTCAAATGGAAAACCGCCAGACAGCAACCAAAAATAATTAATTCCGACTATAAAACAACGGGAGGGGGGGGAATACAAATAAATTAAAAAAGGGAGAGATGAACCTCGCCATAACAAGACAACAACTTGCAAAACGACAATCTAAACCAAACAAAAAGAGCACTCAGCGGTGAGATGAACCCAAAAAAGAAGTCCAGGAGCAGGAGAGTGAAGCAAGGCCTTCTGGAAGATGGCAGCCAGGCAGCTCAGCCAACCTGGTCAAACCTGGAGGGAGTGGGCGGAGCCATTTTCAACCAGCCGAGAGACTCAGGTGGGAGCGGCATGGCTGACTCACACCTTCCAGGAGGCTCCATGGAGAAGCCCAGGAAAGCAAGTGCTCCCGTCCGAGACCGCACTAGAAGACCAAAACAAGACTGAGCCACGCAGGTCAACTAGGACTAGAAAAAGCCCCACCTACCTGCGCAACTATGTCACCCACATTGGACTGAACTAAAGGGGGAGGGGTGTTTTGTATGGAACTTGGTAGGTTCCAAGTCCCTCGTTCTGATTGGCCGAAAAGGCCATTTATGGATTGGTTCACTAAGAACCAATCTGGGAAGCTGCCAAATGGCGGGAAGAGTTAAACAAGTGTCATTGGCCACAAGCCGGCAGGCAAGCCGTGATATAAAGGGCTGCCGCGGCTTGGGCTATGCGAGTTTAAATAAAATAGTTGTTGTTTGGAACCCGGTCTCACGTGCTTCTTTCCAGACGGAACACTTCCAAGCTGGATTCTGCAGTCTTTCCTCCTTTGAAGACTTATCACCCTCCAAACAGGCCACTTGGTGTAATTATGAGGAAGAAGCATGAGCCCATCCCATTTTGTCTTTCTATTCCTGGGGAGTGGGGGGAAGCCCCAAATGCACATTGGATTGGATGTGCCTTCTGTCCTTACTCCCTCCTTTTCTCCCTCCCTCCCTCCTCTTCTAAAATGATGTGTAAGTTTATTAGCTATGATGCTTTAATTTGCTAAGCAGAAATACTATTTCACTGATAGTTAATCTATGATGCATACATTTATATAAGCCATTCATCAACCCATTCAATACAGACTATGGTGAGAGGTCTGTATAGAGCGCTAGTAATCATATTTTCATTGATAATTCTGTACTGTATCTGAAACTGCCCAAATAATATTTGAGCCTGCTTACACATAAGCCTCCCATTTTCTACATACTTGACCAGTAGCGTTTGGATTTACTGTAGTAAAATCCATGGAACTTCTGCAGTCAAGTGATATGTACAGAACTTTGTGCAAAAGAAGACAGATTTTTCCATCAAATATGTAATCCAAGAAAGACAGCAAGCTTAAAATGTGAGATATTTAGCTTTAAAATTATTTAAGACCAAATAATGTTATAAAAACTATTTACATAATGACTCTAAGACATAAATCACATACTGACACAGTCCTGCACTCTTGATAATAGCAAAAAAAAATTTCTTTTACACTAACCTATCTGACAGCACCCTCTAGTGTGCGCTCCAGTATTTTTACTTTTTATAAGCCATCTGGACCTTTCGTGCTAATGGTCGGTCACCTTATAGTTAAACTGTCAAGATGAATATATTTGTCCCACTTCCATCTGTTCTGATTATTTCCCTTCAATGCTTTGTTTACGATCATTGCTAGTGAAGAAGGATAGAAGCAACATAGGTGTTGTAGAGGATTAGTACTCAGGTTTTATTTGTCATTGCTCTATGAATTTTTGATTCTTGTGCACAGAAACAAACTGAAAATGAACTCTTCAAGAAAATTGGCAAATTTCTTCAGTACATGCTGAAATCTGATCAGCAAAAGCTGGAGAAAATAACAGTGTTCCCAATATTAAAATTAAAATGCAGCTGTTATTAACTTTCAAGGGAACCAAATATCACTTTTGTACTTTTTCATAATTCCCATTATTTATTTGTTTTATTACATATATTTCTTAAGACCTAAACCTAAGAATTAGATTATACACCTGAATACCCATTAATTTTCAGATTTATACACTTTGTTGTATTATACAATCTATCTATCTTTTTCCATAAATCTTTCAACCAACAACATGGTGCTATCTTGCATTCAAAAGGAGGTAGCATCACACCATCAATTAAATTGCCTCTCCTTCATATTTCATAAGTATCCATGAATACATTAAAAATTGAAGGGGACATAAAAGCTCCTTGTGCTACTCCCTGTTCAATGTTAAGCTCTCCATTAGGCATTCCATTTATTCTTATGCTAACTTTACTTCCATTACATTCCACTTGTATTATATTCAGACAGATTAACTGAGAGGTTATGACTGATCTAATTTAGAATGCAATTCATATCAAAAATGAAAAAAACATTGAGATTAAATATTTTAGAACAGGATGCTCAATATCACAGAACATCTGCTAAGTGTGATAGTTCCACCATCTCGAGCAGTAAGCATCAAGTAAGATCTTTGTGAATTCAAATGATAAAATGGGAAGACAACAGTTTTGTTTCACTTAAAATAGATTTAGGACAGTCAGAAAAATATGGAACAACTGTTTTGATCATACCAAGTAATGCCACTTATAACAATAGTAATAGCTTACACCATTTCACAGTGCTTTACAGCCCTCTCTAAGAGGTTTACAGAGCATATTGCCCCCAACAATTTGAGTCCTTATTTTACCAGTCTTGGAAGGATGGATAGCTGAGTCAACCTTGAGCCAGTGAGAATCGAACTGTGCCACTATGGTTCATTATCTCATTATGTTGGAAGAGTCCAACATATCTGCTATTTGCCTCTTTATCATTTCTGTCTGATGTTATATCTGCTTTATATATTCACTGCCCAGCTTTACCCTGTTACCATTTGAACAGTCAGAGTGTATTCATTCTTACTTGTGATGATATAAGTTGAAGTAGGGTTTCTGTATTTGGACTGCAATAATCCAGAATATGATTAAATATCATTAAATCAATGAGGGTTTTTTTTTCAACTTTCTTCTCTCAGGATCCCTGCCCACTTTTAAAAAAATAAGGAGGAGCCCAAATATTTTATTTGTATGGGTTATATCTGTAAATATTTACCATATTAAAAAATTAAAATTGCTGCCAACATTACTTTTCATGATTGTTTGATGGGATTTTAATATTGTATTATTTTTTTAATAGGATGGCAAATAAGTTTGACTTCATGAAACCTTGAGAGGGTCTTGGGGGAATCCTAAGATTCCCAGGACCACTCTTTTGAAATATTGCATAAAATGATCTTATGGTTATTTGGATGTTATAGTTTCAATAGAATGATTCTACTGGTTACCAATGAAAGCACTCTAGAATGTTCAAAAAAATGGCTGCCTTGGTGGGAGTTTACACATTCATAAAATGTCTCAGGATAATTCCTCTAATTTCTCTTTTTCCTCCCAGAATGTGAGAAGACTTCCAAACAAGGTTCTATGATGAAGTATTTTAATTTTCTACAACTTATTAATATAGGTGTTCATTCAGAACTACCAGAATTGTGTTGGGAAAAAAAGTGTGACTCTTTTCTGCTATGTAATGCTTATTCATATTTGTTCTGATAGCATCCCCATCTTTATACAGGCTCATTGAAAGTGTCAGATATGATGTGCTGCTTTAATAAATAACAAAGAGATGATGTGGTCATGATCACACAAGATCTGGAACATTTCTTCCAAATCATTTTTGTAATATGTGTAGCCCAACCATTTACTCATGCATGCATAAAACTGCTAAATGGGATACATGATTTAAAGATGTCTCATGAAACAGAAAAGGCATAATTATAATACAATCATACTGACTAAAATGTCTGGTAGAAATTAATTTTTAAAATTGAAGCCAAGGTTATAAGAAAACTGAATCTTGAACATTACATTTAAATATTGCTTTTTTAAGAAAAAAAAGTGTACATTTGACCTCTGTTTTAATAAAAAGCATATAAGTTAACATTTTGTTGCTACTTGTGCTTGTATGTATATATCTGAACACGTGTGTGCATATTTTGGAAAATACATGGATGATTATCATAAGTTTGTTCCAATGGAAGGTACATACTTGAAAAATGCATACTGATTCATGCACATGCATTTGAACAAAGAAATATTTTAGAAGCTGAAAGTTTTGGTGTGATTAGATTATGAAGTATTCTCAGGAAATGGAGCAGAAAAAATAGAATGAGAACCAAAATGCGATATTTCTCATTTTTATTTTAATGAAAAATACATTGAATCAATACCATTAATAAACTCCTGTGTCTTCCCTTCCTTGTTTTATAGATTTTATGTGGCACATACAGAGATAAAAGAACCCACTTCCCTGTTCTAGGTCACTGTTCATTTGTTCCCTGCTATGAAGGCTATAATAGCGATAATTTAAAATCCAGCCTTATCGACACTTCTACATATGTTTAATTTAGATTCATATAAGTGGCTATGTTGAGGTCAAGGAAACTGCTCCTGTGTTGAAAGACAAACATATGTGTTGCCATTGAATGAAAAAAATAGTTTAAATATCACAAGTGATGAATGCAGATCATCAGATTTTATTCCAACTTCCATGTTATATTTCTGCTGGTTTCCTTGATGATTAGATGTATCCTTTTTTTACATTTAACATTTGTTTCTTGTTTCTTTAATAAAAACAAATGAGCACAAAGCACAAACATTTCCGTATTCTAAGAAAAAGAAAGAATAACTGTACTGCAAGCATTTAATGAATACTAATGTGTTATTACCCAGAAGAACAGGACATTTTTCCCATGGACTCTATGGTATAGAGAAAATTCCCTTGTTTTTATTGTAGATCACTGCATGAGAATGAATTTGTTGATACAGCTGTCAAGGGGAATCATGAAAATGGTCTTGATATGATCCCAATTTGATGAATATTGATCAGTATTTATTCTAAGTTAATTCTTTTCTATTGTACTGTATTTGTTTGAAACAATTTTTAGTGTCTATTCCTAGTATCATGTTATAATCTAACTCCCACCCTGTCTCAGTTTTAGCATTTTGATATTTTACTGGAATGAGCTACTTAAGGGTGAACTATAAAGCAGGATCTCCACCTAACCCCCAATTCAAAAAATTGTCTGCTTCAGAACTCACTTTTTAATAGATCCTCTTATATGTACAGGTTAGATTTGAGTCCTTCAGTGATTATTTCTTTTCCTTTTCCCCACCTGTTTGGGATATAGGTTCTCAAAAAATGTCAATGAATATGAATTGCCATAATAGGAATGTGACTGGATTTGACTACTTTCTAAACCCCGACGGATTTATTTGTAAAAAGAGAGGATGTTAACTGACCAAATGATGTTAACTGATGCATATTAAATTGAACTCGAATGTTCCCAGAACATTTTTTTATAATCTTAAGTTTAAAAATAGAGTACATCTTCAAAAATTGACATTTTTCACCAAACTGTCTATATTCAGGAAAGAGAATGCAATTTTGTGACTGAAAAATCTACCTTTCATCATAATATAATGATTTTACCAAGGTTATTCAATTTCAGTCCTTTGGCAACAATTTATTGAAATAAATATACTGCTGTATTGTTTATAATGTTCAGTGATCTTTGATAATTTTTCTCTTTAGGATAAAAATACAGAATCCAGGAAGCCTTCTCCTTGGAGCAGAAGCATAGAATTCAAGAAAAATAATGACTTTTTGCTTGGAAAATGCCAAATGCCTCTGGAACAATATAAGACCCTGCTAAAAGGCGCAATATAAGACCCTGCTAAAAGAAAAGTGTGGCTCTGAAGGAGTCTTGGCATAGATTAATTGCAGCAGTCAAGACAAAAAATATATCCCTTTTCTGGCACTTCACTAGAGAATTGGGGAAATTCCCCCAACCCCAACTAATCAGGTACCGATTCATGCATGGGAAGAAGAATTTAGAGAGCAATATACAGACCCTGACTAAGGAGAACCAAATTAGTTTGGACCAAATTCCTTACTGGCACCCAGTTACACCAGGAGAGATATCCTGGTTGATCAGAACCCTCATGGCTAAAAAGGCACCAGATGCTGATAATGTCCTTCCAGAAATAATAAAAAAGAATGCCAGTTGGTGGGCTCCACTTTTAACATCTCTGTTTACATATATAGATAAAACGGGCTATATGCCAAGAGATTGGGGATGAGCAATTATCATACCAAGTTATAAAAAAGGTAATAAAAATGATCCAGGTAATTAGTTCTGAGTGTTATTAGTAAATTGTATGCCAAACACCTAAACTATAAACTTCAGGATTGGCTAATTTCTGGGTGGGATAATCAAAGATGAGCAAGCTAGTTTTAGAGAAGAAAGATCTAATGGGTGGATCATATCTTGGTTCTTCACCTCTTTGGTTTCAAAAATACATGAATAAAAAAAAATCCTCAGTCTTTTTGTGGCGCTTTCCTTGATGCTAAGCAGGACTTCAATTCAATATTCAGGAACACCCTCCTGGGAAGAAATTAAATGCACTCCGACTGAATACAATGCTCCTTTTTTCGCCTCATACAAGAAAATTGTCTGCTAATTCCACCTTGAAAATGAGGGTGTAATCCTCAAGGAACTTTAACCGTCCCAGTAAGGGTAAAAAGGGGTATGGCAGGGTTGCATCCTATCCCCTCTCCCCCTTTTAACTCTTCCATAAACCACTCCTCGATCAACCTCTTACAGAACCCTGAATTTATATCCTCTCCTAATGTAGCACATCACGTAAAATCCCAGATTATCCTATATGCCAAAAATGCTGCTATAATTTCACAAACTTGGGCGACTCACAGGACTGAAGAAAGCAATTGTGGCAACAACTTTAATTTGTAAACAAGAATAAAGCTGGTCTTAAACTTTTGATAAATCAACAAGTTTTAGTTTTTTTTTCTAAAAGGCCCTAGACAATACTCGCTCGGAAAATAGAAGGGCATAGTTTAGACAGGTTAGAACAATTCAGAAATATCTTGAGTGGTTTTCCAACTTGCAAGGGACATGAAGGCAACACCTAGGAATGCACACATTGCAAGACAAGCCTATAGGTCCCTCAAATGGCAATTAAAACAATTTTTTTTAGACAGCCAGTGGAAGGCAATTAGTACCTGCAGGCCCTTAAAACTATGTGTTGAGGCCAAAACATTGGCAATCAAAGTTCTATATGGGGGCACAAAGAGGAATCCTTGGAAAGAAAAAAAAAAAGACTTGCTAGAACGCGATGCAAACCAAATTCTTGCAAGCCATATTACTGCACCCCCAAAGGAACTCCAAAATCCCAGGTAAGAATCGAGACAGACCTGTGCTCAAATTCAGGGTAAGAGGCCTGGAAGAATGAATGACGCTTCATTGGCTAAAAAATGCATTTCTTCCCCAGAAGGGAATGACGCCTCTTAGTATTGAACTGATAACTACCCCTCGCCCCTGAAGCAGGGCCAATAGACACCAAAGCTGGGCTCCATGTGGGCTCTCACCAGTATTCTTAATATCTCCCCTAGGGGCTTTGACCAAGCAAAGCAAGTAGTGAATCAGTAGAATGAAGGAGCATGGAGTTTCATAGTCGAACTAAAAAAGTTTAGCCCTTTCGCGCACAGCAGGGACAGAATTAAACAAGGAGTGTCGGGGAGTCAAGCAAGATATCTAAATGATCTGATCTCCCAAAAACATAAGAATAAGCATTCTTACAGAGCCAGATTCATATTGTCCCATCAGCACTTTCTTCAGGGCCAGGGTATAAGAAAAACACCAACAGCAGAATGGGTATGTATATGTGGTAAAGGGAGAAGTTGAAGATTTTCTCACATGTGAGTTTTAGCAGAGTTTATGGGTCATTGTTACATTCCCCCCTTTACTAGAGAGATTGCCGGGAGGGCAGACAATTTTTATGTAGACTTTCTCCTCCAGGATTCAACCCAGCTATTACGCATGCAGTGGCATAAATTCTGTGTTGCTGCAATGGTCTACTAGAAAAAAATTGGTTGCCAGAATTATAGGCTTGTCATGTGTGAATAATTTTGGGAGATAGAACAAACTTTGGAAAATGATATTTACACACATACTTATTGGCTCTCCACTCATATAAACCAGGGAGTGCCCCTAATTGTTTGAGAACATGTATATTCTTAATGGATGTTTTTATCCACTACTAATGTATTATAATGTGTCAGTATTTTTATATATATATTGTAAATAATGATGTCTATTGCTGGTCTAAGATTGTAATAAAGTTATATTTTATTCTATTCTGACAATATTAACTTTATACTGCAGCAATTGATACAATTTATTCATAGAAATAATCTAATAGAATATCTGGGTTGAAAAGAATTTACAGAACTATTAACAAGATTTAACCCATGGACCAGAAGTCATTTGGGGACACTGGGCTAATATTTAACATGATACTTTTATATGCCCTTCACCTGAGAGAGGGAAATAGAAAACAAAAATTTCCCAGTTCAGCTAAATAGAATAAATACTCCAAAATATATGTCCAATACCTGTAGCCTGTTAGATTTGTCTACCATTAAACAGAGAGAGTCTTTTTACAGTCAGTTCAAATTCCTGGTAGCCTCAGAGACATGTTGATACAGCTTTTATTGGCAATTATCCAGAAGAGATCAGTGACTGCTTTTTTCTGGCATGATCTGATTTTCAGTATAATCCATTGCCTTGTTATTCACTGGTAATGAACTATAAAAGTACTAACCATAGTCACTTGAGTGAGATGGGCAAGGCAGAAAAGAGATGAATGGATGGACAGACAAACAACAATCAAACAAACAAATCTACCCTGCTTAGTTTCTGAACCCTAACCCTGAAACTAAACTATCATTAATGATTATGCCAATCAAATTTAGCATGAAATATTGTTACTGTATAATCTAAATCACTATATATATTTTTTTCTCTAATGCCCTCTTTCATCTTCCAACCCCCTTCCTCCTCAAGATTCATCTTCTTTAAGAAATCTTGGTGAACCAAGTCAAATATCAGTTCTTAAATATAACAATATTGGAGCTCGTTCAGGTTTTTAAAAATAAATATTTTGCATCAAAGTGTTTTGTTCATGAATTTAGGCTCATGAATTTATCCTTATGTGCTTCCTTTGTATGGAATGGAAACAAGTTTATACACATTAAATCTAGTGTTAGAAAATAGCCCTAAACACATTGCTCCTAATTTACTTGAGCACTGAAAAGGAAAGGACTTTCTGTTGAGTTCAATGTTGCTATTGTTTGTTTTCTGCTGGCTTAGCTAATGATTTCATATCTAATAGAGGTAATGTGAGGTAGATTTATTCGGCCTTTAATCCAATTTAAAGCCACAAACAAATGAGTCTTGGATCTGGCAACACTGGTAATCCTAGCTTCTTGTGATATATATATATGTTTAGGTCAGTGACATCTGGGGTGAATGTAGGTGATCAGAAAAGGCAAGATGGCTCAAGTAGTATCTGCATATATGTACAACTACAAAAGGGGCAGAGCTTATATCCTGAAACTGCTTCCTCCATCTTGACTTTTTTCAACTGTTCCCCAGTCACTGCAGAGGCTATTGCTTCAATTGCCTTTTCATTCATTTCACTGCTTATAAACAGTGAATACCACATCTTTTCTATTATCTTCTTAAATGTCATTCAATATGACTTTTCTGATAGTTCAAGTCCACTATTAACAGTGGAATGGGTTTTAAATATAAATTATCTGTTTCCTTTATTCCTAATTCTGTCAGCATTTTACTCCCATATTACTAGTTTCCAGTTTGGCAAGAAACTTTTGTTTTCTTCCTTTTAAGTCTGAATGCCTAAATAGCATGCCCCATTTTCCAGGTCCTTTAGTTTAATTACAGTTTGGCAGTAATCCCCACTTTCTTGTAACAAAATAGAGGGGAACATGGGAGAAACGAACAAATAAATTTGTCTCTGTATGTTCATCCTCATGCCAATCAAAACAAAGCAAAAGGCCATATCATAAATATGCATCTTTTGATATGTTGCAATTTTCTTATAATAATGTGATATTTATCTTCTCTGTGAAGGAGCACCATAAAAAGTGAGCATTATCAACATTTACCTTTCCATGAGCCTATAATAGACCAATTCCAGAGAGATAAGTTTTCAGTTATCCAATCATATGAATTGATTCCAAAGCTGAGGTCAATTAATTATTAGGTGCTGGGCAAGATAATAAGACTATTCTGCCAAACTTTGCTAGAAGAAATTCAAGCTGTCATTGCCAAGTTAGCTTCCACAAGCAAGATGGATTTACCTTTTAAATCAGATCTCTATTCACAAGGAAGCAATTCATTAATACAGGGCCACTTATGTAGGTTTGTACATTGTGTGTGTGTGTGTGTGTGTGTGTTTGCTAACCTTATGGAATAGTAATTTATTACAACTTTTCTAACAGTCCATTAGTCAAATATAACCTTGGAGGTTCTGAATTGTAGGTGATTTTTTTCTTTAATTCCTATTTGCAGTAATATGTATTTGAATGGATACCCACAGTAACAGTGAAAACTGAAAAATATTGCTAATTCTATTATTATTTCTGTATTAATATTATATGAAAGTAACAATGCATAATAAAGTAAAACACCTAAATGGCAAAAATATATATTTATATCATCTATAGCTATAAATCACAGAAGGAGTCAGACAGATCAAGCAGACAGATATTGGAAAGTACAGTAAATAAGTTTGTTCAGTTTTTAAATGATGATTTAATGTTTAAGCCTTACCAACTTGGGAAGGACAGACAGGAAAAGATGCTGCTTATTATGACTTATATAACATTTTGACTCTTCATGGACGGAATCTATCACGATGCCTGAAGCAGCATCTTCCAATAAAAGTATTCAAGTCAGTGTGGAAAAAGGGATCAATTTACCAGACCAACATTTTTAGGTTCATTTAGAATTTGATATTCTCTCTGCTATTGCTTAAAAACTATTTAAAAAGTCAAACCATGTAGAAGGACTATATAACCTATTATCTTTCCCTTTTCATCTTTCTCTTCTTTCAATCTCATCGGTTACCTTTTTCTCAGCTTCTTATAACTATAACTTTGTTATTTCTTTGTTATGATTTATGTTGATTGCCTTTATTTAGTATCCTATTGTGATTTATGTTGTTTGCTTGTTTAGTATCCTATGACTATCAATATTTGCATCTTATGATTTATGATGATTGTATTTTATTATGATGATCATGATTTATCACTTGTCGCTTATATGTACACTGAAAGCTTATGCACTGGAGACACATTCTTTGTGCATCCAATCACACTAAGCCAATAAAGAATTCTATTCTATTCTATAGGTGCTTTGAGAGAGGTTATCCATCAGGGTGAGATAATATTAGGATACTAATGATACACATTTTTACATTTCCCCTCAGGCAAATCTAGAAATGTCACTGAATTCTGAACTAAAAGTTTGAAGAAAAAGTTTGTTTAAGAATGGATGTAAGAAAACCACTGAAGCTCAAGTAATAACTCTCCATAGGATGATGTTTCCCCTTGAAAAAGCAGGATACTTACAAGTCCTCCTGGACTCACAGCTACATAGGCTAGTGAAAACACATACAGCTACATAGGCTAGTGAAAACAATGTCCAACTTCAGGTGATTTGTGAGGTGAAGGATCAGAGGCCCTCAGGTAATGTTATAGAATTGTATCCTCTATTCTGTGAAATAGTCTTTGTAAACGTCAGTTTAATGCTTCCAGAGATTGGAAGGCCAATAATTTTTTGGGAAGACAGTTGGAGACTGAGGGTTGTTGCCATTGTGCTCACTGCACTTATTCCATGCTATTTACAGTTTCTGTTACAATTTTATTTGATTTCATTTATTTTATTTATAGTTTCAAGTGGTAGAATCCCTGATTTTTAAAGAAAAGCTGGTTTACATTTTGTTTTTACTTTATATTGGAATAAGTGATCAATGGATTTATTTTTTTACCCCAGAAAGTATCACAAAAGTGTTTCCAGGGTACTTGAGCTCCAAACAACAGACCAGATAAGTTAGCTTTATTGAAGATCTCTGCTATTCTGTTCATTTATTTTACTATCTATAATTGGCAGGATGCATCATCAGCAACAGTTTCCTACGTGACCATCTCTAGCAGACAAATAGAACAAGAAAAATAAATAAATAAATAAATAAAATAAAATAAAGTAGAACACCTATGATATTTGTTTGTTTGCTTACTTTTTCATCAAGTCACATCTTCTCTTGTTGTTCTAAGAACCATTGGAGCATACAATAAAAGTCTAAACCAATTGGAACCTTCTGTTTGCACATAGCTGGAAAATCATTTATCCTCTTCTGTTCTATTATAGAGATTAGCCTTGAATTCAGAGGGATGTTTGAAACTAGAATCTGGGCAGAATTGTCTCACAAGGAAAAGTCTGAGATTCTGGTCATTTTATTAACTGCCAGACAGATATTGTTATAAAAATTGAAGAGATTAACAAATTTCTAATAGAAAAGGAAGAGTACATGAGCTGAAGATTTTGTATGATGCAGTGAAACTTTGGAGAGCAAATCAAAATTGTCTGTACTGTGGCCATTAGGTGCCTATAGTACCTACTACCTACAGCAAACTCAGAAAGTTAAGAAAAGTTGACAGTGAAAACTACAGGAAGCATGTATATTGAGTTCCAAAAAACAGGGATATAGGAGACATATCCTTTAATTTTAGATATTAAACAGCCAGTCACTGCTGCTTCATTTTAAAGTGCAGTCCTTCACCAAAGATGAAGAAGATGAAAGGAAAGGCATATCCAATTCAACAGATTTAATTCATGGTCGAGCTGTTGGGTTCTTGGTGTTCTCTGAACTTGGTTGCTTGTTTATGGACATTTTATGCAGCTAAGTATGTGTAAGGGAGAGAGGGGATATGATTCTTAGATTAAGGTATTGTAGAAGGGAGTTGTTAAAGAATCTATACACATTCATACAATTTCAGAAGTATAATAAAGTTAGTATTTAAAATACAGAAACTTGATTACATGTTCTGTGATATTCTAGACTAGAATACAGTAATGTGAAATGTTTCAACCAGTAACTATCTAACTAGATTGTCAAAGTGCAATAAGAATGTAATAGTTGTGGACTGTACAACAAGGCAATGGGGACATGGAGCCTGGTGAATGGAGGCAAGGACTAAACCTGATAGATACTGTGGATGTGCAAGGCCCGCAACAGAGCTTCACGTGAAGGGGGAAGCAGCGCAACCTCCTGAAACACTGGTGCAACTCCCCAGCTGGAGCAGTGGAGTGGCAAGACAGGATTGGTAGATGCTTAATGGATGCTTCCTTCAGCCTGTTCCCATCCACACTGGATGAGATTGTGCCATGTATGTAGAGTGGCCCTACAATGAACAGGGCATTAATAAAGAGTTTGTTTATGTTGAAAATGTGGTTGATCAATGATTTAAATTGTTATTGATAATAAAGGGCCAATTGTGTGGGTAACTGGAGGGTGGACCATACAGTCCCACTATGCTTGCACTGGAGGTTCTCTCTATCCCACAGCTATCCTTACCCATCCCACAGCTATCCTTACCCATCCCACAGCTATCCATCCCACAGCTATCCTTACCCATCCCAAACAGCTATCCATCCCACAGCTATCCTTACCCATCCCACAAGCATGCAAAGGCTTAACCCTTTTTTCAAAAGTTTTCCCCAACACTTTATTAAGTAAAAAAAAAAGAACCAAGTGTGTGAAGTAAAGATAACCTTTATTAATAACAAACTGTATGACTTTATTAAAAAGCAAAATGACCCAAGTAAAGTGTCTTAAGCAAAGATAAAGTGAACAGGTAACAAGTCAGTCTCTGGCACTTTTCTCAATCACTCTGAGGCGTGCCCATGGTCTCAGAATATAAAGGGGCCAGGGACTGTGGAGGTGGCTGTTTCTGTAGTGCTGGTCTGAGGCCACCATTGGGGTGCCTGGCCCCGAGAGTACAACAGGAAATGGTGTGTGCAGGAAGCTCTCAAAGAGCTGACTCAGTCCCGTGAGGTTGAGAAGCCTTTATTAAGTATCTGGGATGTCAGGCACAAGACTGATGACAGATGTTCTGACGAAGGGCTTGGCTGTGGTTGGAAGAAGGAGGAGTGTAGTGGGGCTGTCTGGTCTGCAGCTGGGGTCAGGTGAGGCATCTGTGCTGTCTGTGGCATCTGAGGAACCTGGGGTCTGGACTGGGAAGGGCTGCCTCTGCTGTGGGAAATCCTGGTAGTGGTAGGCTTGGTTAGGCGAGGGCTGTTGAAATCTGTGAAGGGCTGTGACATCGGCTGGGTGGAGGAGGCAGACCTGGAGTGGGGAGGAGCAGGTTCAGCTGGGCCTGGAGGGTGGTGCAGAAGAGCTGTGATCCTCTCCTTCATCACCTGGTACACTCTGGCCTCGGGCATGTCGATGAGGGTCTGGCTCACGTACGTGATGAAGGGCTTGCAGTTAGAGGATGGTATGTCAAAGTGGACCAGGCTGGGAGAGGAGATCTGTGCTGGCTTGATTGTGTCCCTGATCTCACAAGAGGACAGTGTGCTCTTGTCCCTCCGGTCTGCCTCTCTGCCTGCTTTCTGTGGAGGTGGAGCTTGGTGGGTGGGGGGTGGGTTGGTCTCTGGTGGCTGCCTCTTCTTGCTCCATCTGAGACAGGGGATCCTCCATGTCCTCCGGCACGGGGAGTGCAGCTGTCGGGGGGTCTCTGTCGTGGGGCCCTCCAAAGACAGCCTGCTAGACACATTAGCTGTCTCCTGGCTGGAAGAGGAGTGGTTCTCTCTGTGGGCTGTCTGAGGAGAGGGTTGACAGAGGGCTGCTCCTCAGTGGTGGATCTTACCTTCCAGGAAGCTGCACCTGGCCATGACAGGTCTCCCGGTCAGTGAGCTTGACAGCGGCCTGGCCTGATTTCTTCAGGTGCCAGCTTGCCATACCAGGTGTGCATGTGCTTCCACCACCCAAGGAGTACATCTGATGTGTAGCCAGGCTCTCCGCCTTCTCTCTCCACACTGCCTGCTTCCTCTTGGTGTCGCGATAGAGCCTATGGCCCTTCCTCCACAGGTACTCGTTCTCCCTCAGCCATTCCAGCACCTCCTCCTCATGGTCCTCGGAAATGGAGTACTGTTTCCCTCTCTCCCTTCTCCTTGCCTTGCCTCTTCTCCCTCTTTCAGAGGCTTCAGAGCCTTCAGCAGCAGGGCTTTGAGGGCCTTGGCGTGGTCCACCACAGCAGCAGCAGCAGGAGAAGCACCAGCAGCACCAGCGAGCACAGCAGCACCAGCAGGAGAAGCACCAGCAGTAAGAGAAGCACCAGCAGCAGCACTACCACCACCACAGCAGCAGGAGAAGCACCACCACCAGCAGCAGCAGGAGAAGCAGCAGGAGAAGCACCAACAGCACAAGCAGGACCAGCAGGAGAAGCGCCAGCAGCACCAGCAGGAGAAGCACCACCAGCAGCAACACAAGGAGCAGCAGCAGCAGCAGCAAACAGACCAGCAGCTTCAGAGTCAGCGCCAGGGGGTGGGATGGTGGTTCTGTCCTTCTTGCCAGGGCTGGCAGGAGTAGGCACAGGCTTCCTCTTCTTCCCCATGGTGGTTCTCTGCAAGATGTCTCTGGCAGCAGGCCTTTCCTCTGAATGCTGACTGCTTGCGAGCTGCATCCTTTTAATCCACGGAGCTTATGCAATTCATCCTCCCCACATGTGAGTGAACGCTTTGCATCGCTACGCATCTGCTATGCATCCTATAGGCGTCCATGATGCATCCGCATCATCTGCTATGCATCCGCTCCTTCCGCTACGAGTCCGCTTCGCTGTTCTCCCATGAAGCCCTGCAGATGTGTCATCCACTTCATCCGCTTCCATCCGCTAGCTTCCTACGGACATCCGCTTTACATCCCTGCTACATCCTCCCCACGCCGTTCCTTTTCCGTTGTTGTCCGCTCTGTTTATGCAAATTTTGGACACTTTTGAGAGCGGATAACAACGGATGGGGAAAATTTGCTCATCCGCTGTGTCCTTTTTACATACGTTTTGCATCCGTCGGCCAGTGTGACCTAGCCTTAAATGATAGATGTTTCTTCTTATATAGCATATGGAAATCTGTTCTGCAGATCTCGAGTAAATGAAATCAGGTAATGGAGAGAAATTAGCTTTTCCTGCTAGTAGTACAGAAGGAAAAAAAAACTTTCAATCACTGTTTAATCATTTGGATTGATATTGAATATAATCATAATCTCATTCATTTTGTTGAATTAAAGGGAGCAGAAGAGAAAAAAAAACCTTGGAAGGACACAGAGTCTAGCATATTGCTTTTTCCAATTATATTAAAATAGATTTAGTCCTAGAGAATTGGACCTAAAGTTTTTTTTTTTTTCAGATGATGAAACTGAGAAAGGCAGTTGCTAAAGATTTCCATGGGGAATCTGAAATTCAGTAACAATTCAATAGGAAATGACAAACATTATTGCCTTCCTAAAAGAAGAAAGAAAAGAAAAAGAAATAAAAAAGAACTACTAAGAGCCATTTTAGACTAACCCCACTGAATATGCATATATTTTTGTCTATTTGGTATCCTTATGTATCACATCTTTCCTCTTTATTCCATTACATAGATTTTTCCTGTATGGTAAAGAAGTAAAATAAATCCATTATAAATTTAAATGAAAATAGATATGGAAGATCTATTCAGTCTGATTCTGTGTGCAATAGATGACAGTTTCAAAAAAGTGTGCTATGAACCTGACCTTTTCTGTGTATGATTTTTTTAAGTAGTATGGCATCAGCCTTATTTTTTTAAAATTAAAAAAAAGGCAAGATTTCATGGGGAATTTACACTAACGATACATCCATTCAAATTAACATCAGGACAAGGTATATAGAAACATTCTAGATGCTGTGAAAACTGTATATAGGAATAAATGTGAATATTTCAAAGTTTGTTCATGATGTTTAAAAACCCAATAAATACATTTCTATTATATAATCACCAACACCATCCATGATTTAATATATCTAGCTCTGTATTCCTAAGGATTACCATACCAGTGCTCAAAGTTGGTTTAAGGCAGGTGGCATCAAAAATGAATAAATAAGCTAATTCACTTCTTGTTGTGGTCATCAGCCATGATTCCGTCCCATCCAATCCTTGGCCACTCTATGTACTCTCCATGTCCCTCTGTCTTGCACACCATCTTCAGATCCACCATGGTCATCCTGGTGTTATCCTTTATAGTGTCCAGGTACTAAGGCAATTCCTTCTCCCTTTTCAGCATGATTGACTTTTCTAATGAGTCAGCTTGCTTGAAAGACCATTATTCAAAATTCCACAGCTGATTCTTTAATGTTCTCTTTTTCGTAGAGGTAAAGAATATATATATAAAATAAGGGCAAATAATCTCTTCCCTCTTCATTTGTCCTCATAGTTTTCCATCTCACAAGGAAATTGATAATTTCTTTCTGAACATTTAACTTGAAGGAATTTACAACTAGGCTCTCAATATTTAATGAATTACTTTGACCTTCCAGTGCCAGCAAAATGTCTCCAGATGTTCTTAATGTTCATTACCATTGCTGCTTTCTTAGGATGTAACTAAAGGAAATCAGTAATATGTGACACATTAAATACATAATCTGCTGTGACATGCATCTAGATCAGCTCATTTGAAAGGAAGTATTGTACACTTTATTTTTTATACAATTATTCCACATAGTGGCTTTTTGTTTTTGCCTTTTAGCATTTAATTAGAACTACTACATATGTGTCACTTTGACAAGAGCCATGTCTACTGAAAACTTAGAGTCATTTTTAAAACAAAACTTTAGAACTTGAGTTGGCATCCTTTCCTCTTCTCATCTACTTGTCCTTCTGCTGGGTTATAAAGTGCAGTGATGGGGTTTCTGAATTCCTGAGCCAAGTTTGTTGCTCTGCATTATACCCCAGTCAGTGCATAGAAATTATAGGAGCAATCCTGTGGACAATGTGCACAGAGAGACACATGCACAGGAGTATGTAAAATTTAAGAATAGTATTCTGATAAAGATGGGGTGAAATGTCTGCAAATAGTGTCTGTCTGCAAATCTATCATGTCATGGGAAATAGATTTTGCTATCAAGGCAGCAAATTTTGTATTTTTGGAAAGGACACCTTTCTAATGAATTTCAATTGTATAATGGCATGTAGGAATAAGCTTGGGAGACAAATGGAAGACCTGCAGACTAGACAACAGTCAGACTAGTCAAGGTTGAGTCCATAGAAGCAGATGTCTCTGAACCTCCTTAGTTTCTTATACTATGATGACAAAATGGGAGAGATGTACTTGAGATTTTCAAGATTGATGTCAGCCTTGCAACATCCAGAAGTATTAGCTCTAACTTTTTTTGTAAAAATAAACAGAATCTTGAAAGCCTGAAAGTATATCTTTCCTCCCTCACCTTTACAGTTGTTTACAGTTACACCATACCATTATAAGCTGTTACCTTATAGTGAGAGCATTTGGTGCAAATTCTTTTTGCTAATTCTTTGCAAAGTAATATATTCCAATGCTGTGTATCTCAAGGATGATTCATGGGAAAACTTGAATATCTTAGACTAGCCATGTTTGTCCTAAATAACAAAAACAAATAATAATGGTGACTACAATTTTCAGTATGTCATTCTTTGGACCTATCCATACAGGATCTCCAGTATCTAAGGATGATCATGTGGTAAATTTTATCAGTAAAATATGCCAGTCCCTTCTCCCTCCTTCAGAAGAAACCAATTATTTCTCTCCATGTGGATCTCTTTGGCAGAGCCAGAGACTGCTAAATGAACTGTGCTTGATTATAGCATTGCTTTTTTAATGTCATTTAAGACTGCTTCATCTCTTATCAGGGAGACAGGAGGATTTTGAATTGTGACACTTTTTTCTTGCCAGTAATAATATAATTTGACATAGCAGCTAAGCATACCATTTCAGTCATTTAATTTTAAAAACATGTTTCAGTAGTCACCTGTTCCTTTACTGTTTTTCAGCTTTTCTCTGTGTATTTTGTACAGAATGTATCTCTTTCATACATACACTAATAATTATGTCATAGTCCTTTCCCTACAAGGGGTGGGGAGAGAGGGAAAGAGAATGAGACCCATCCTTCATATGAATAGTTGCATATTTTAAATCCATGGAAAATAGAAAAATGTTGATGGATCTAGAATAATGTTCGTATAAAGACCACTATTTATGTAAATATATTTCATTGGATTCTTATATTAAGTAGGAAGCTGGAATTGATGGCCTTAATGTCTCTTCCATCTGATTTTATAATGACATTATTTGACTACTCTCCTAAAATTTTACCCAGGAAGAAGCAGGAATTGTTGCTAGGGGAGTTGGTACGGGGAAATGGACTGGGTCTAAAACATGTCAAGAAGATAGCCACAACCTTCTGCTCCTTCTCACTGCAGGGAAGAATATTTCTTTAGTGCACTTTGTTTCAGTCAGTGAAAGTGTTACAATTCTCCTTTTTGAGATGAAGGTACCATGAGATTGCCTGTTGCATTCATCTGGAAGTCTTTAGTAACAAGAAGAGCTTACTTACATGAAAATTGATTTAGAAGTTATTGGAAGCTCAAGAGTTTGGCAAAGAAAATAAAATCCCTTAAGGCCCTGTCACACTGCCCAACGGATGCAAAACGGACACAACGGACGAGAAAAATGTTCCATCCGTTGATATGCTCTCACAAGGGCAAAAATTTGCATAACCGGAGTGGATAACACGGACGCGGCGGAGAGACGCAGCGGGCGGATGAAAGCGCGATGCGGAATGGAAAGCCCAGCGTTGGAGCGGCAATCGAGCGGATGCACATCTGCTTAGGCTTCCGGGGACCTCAGCAAAGGCGGATGTGGAACGGATTACAGGGATGCAGAGCTGTAGCACAACGGATGAAGCGGAAGCTAACGGGATGCCGAGCCATTAATTGCGCATGCGGGGACGATGCATTGCATCAGCCCCGTGGATATAACGAAAGCAGCTCAGAAGCAGGAGCCATTCAGAGGAAAAGACCTGCTTCCAGACACAATCGCTGCCCTTGCCTGTCCTGCCTGCATGTCTGTCTGCAAGCCTTGCTGCCAGCCTTGCTGCAGCATCCCTGCCAGCCTCCCTGCCAGCCTTGCTGTTCTGCCTGCCTGCCAGCCTCCCTGCCAGCCTCCCTGCAAGCCTTGCTGTTCTGCCTGCCTGCCAGCCTTTTTTTTTTTTTTTACTGCCAGCCAGTCTGCCTGCCAGCCTTGGGGCCTGCCTCCCTGCCAGTCCTTCCTGCCAGCCTTGCGCTGCCTCCTGCCTGCCAGGCCTTCCTGCCAGCCTTTGTGCCTGCCTTGCCTGCCAGCCTTCGGTGCCTGCCTGCCTGCAAGCCTTCTGCCAGCCTTTGGTGCCTGCCTCCCTGCCAGCCTTCCTGCCAGCCTGGTTCCTGCCAGCCTCCCTGCCAGCCAGCAACCCCCACAACCATGCTGAAGCACACAAAGCCTCAGCCATCTGCTGCCAGCCCTTTGCAGAGGGGACAGGGCTAACCATAACCCGCCCCCTGGGCCCTCACTCTGGTCTGCTGGGGCTTCTGCAGCACGGGCTCGCTCTTCTGGGCTGGGGCTTTGCCTGCTTCTGCTTTTGGAGGAGCTGTATGACAAGCACTCCAGTCACCATCCACCTCCACAGCACCTGGGGACCCTTTCACCCCTGAGACTGAGCGACCAAGAGGAGTTGCCAGAGACTCATTTGTTTATAGCTTCTGTTTAGTTAAAGTCTATTTGATTCATACACTTGCTTCATTTCTTTTTTTTAATAAAGTCTTGCGTTGAAACGTTTTTAGAAATGGTATAAGCCTTTGCATGCTTGTGGGATGGGTTAGATACAGTGGGAGGGCAGGGATACCTTGGAATGGGTTAATAGCTGTCGGATAGATAAACTCCAGTGCCAAAGCATAGTGGGACTGTATGCGTCCACCCTCCCAGCTGCCACACCTTTGGCCCTTTATTATCATAATAACAATGTGAGCATTGATCCACACATTTGAACACATAAACACAACTCTTTTATTAAATGGCCCTGTTCATTGTAGGCCCCACCCAACATACATGGCCCAATCTCATCATTGTATGAGACAGGCTGAAGGAAACATCCATTAAGCATCTATCATCCTGTCTTGCCACTCCACTGCTCCATCTGGGATTTGCACCAGTGTTTCAGGAGGTTCTGCTGCTTCTTCCCTTCACGTGAGGTCTGTTGGGGCCTTGCACATCCTCAGTGTCTATCAGGTTACGCCCTTGCCTCCATCCCCAGGTCCATGTCCCCATTGCCTAGTTGGAGGTCCACGAGCCTGTTCTGCAAGATTGGGTAGCGGGTCGCGCATGAGATTGTGCAGGATGCAGCAAGCTTCCATGATCCTCCTCACGGTCTCTGGGCAATGCTGCATGGTGGTGAGAAGTACCTGGAACCTCTTGGCCAGGATGCCAAAAGCGTTCTCCACTACCCACCTTGCCCTGACAGCCTGTAGTTGAAGATCCTCTCTTCACACATGAGGAGTCTGGAATTGTTAGGGCGTCATGAGGTAGGTTGTGAGGGAGAAGGCGTCACCCCCACGATGAAGTAGGGCACATCTTGGGTGTCGATTGTTTGCAGGGGGTCTGGATCTGCCGGAAGCCCACGATGAGGTTGTTTCCAGCTTCCTCCTTGAGGTGATTGGCGTTGTATACTGGGCATCTGAAGATGAGCCGTTGCCTGAAGCATCGATGTACATGAACTTGTAGTCAGTATCGACCATGGCGAAGAGGATGATGCTGAAGAAGCCCTTGTAATTGAAATAAGTGGACCCCGACTTGGGTGGCGCTTTGCAGGCCACATGCTTGCCATCGATGGCTCCAATGGTGTGGGGAAGTTTCCACTTCTGATACCACTGCTCTGGCAACTTTCTTCCATCCTTCTTCAGTGGAGGGGCACTGGAGGAGCTCCTCCAGGTATTCTTCGATGATGGCCTGCACCACTTCTCTGACCACAATGCTGATGGTGTTGGGTGGCACCCTCCAGCCGTCACTGCATGCTCCTGTAGGTGGTCCCTGAGGCCAGGTGGTGCAGAGTGAGTGCCACCTTGAGCCCAGGTTCCAGGCTGGGCTGGAAGTTGGTGTTTGCCTTGCAACCTGGGTGTCAGGCGCTGCACAACTTCGTCAAACATGGCTGGAGGCATCCTCATGAATTTCTGGAATGCCCGAGTGTCTTCATTCCTGAGCTCCACCATCAGCTTGCTTGTACAGTCCGTCCTCTGCTCTTCTGGTGAACCATCTTTCGTTCCCAGACGCTTCTTGTCCGCCCTTTTTCTTCCCGTAGTTAGAGTTCACAGAGCCTGTAGATGGCTTCGCCACTGTTGCAGAAGGATGGTGGGCTGCCAAAAGGACTGTGTTATGATCCACGGTGGACATGACTGGATGCCTGTGGAAGAGGAAGAGGCAGATGAAGGCTGCAGAGGTCTGCAAGCAGGGCTGCTGGTCTGAAAGTGAGATTCAGATGTGTTGCTCCCCCTTTTTATAGGCAGTTATAGGGTGTCCCTTTGCATCCTCTAGGCATCCTCTAGGCATCCTCTAGACATCCTTAATATCTGAGATAGGTCCCCTCTGCGGACGTTTTTTTTCCGTTTTACATGCTTGTTTTTCGTGCTGCATCCGCTAGGCATCCGTTCTGCATCCGTTCTGCATCCGTTCCGCTTCCTCCCTGCCTCCGAGCGGGATGCGAGTTGTGCGGATGCGCAGTGGATGCCTAGCGGATTATAGCAGATGCGTAACAATGCAGAACGGATGCGTAGAGGATGCGTAGAGGATGCAGAATGGACGAATTGGATACATTTTCCGTGCAAAAGTTTTGGAGCAGCTCAAAACTTTCTGAGCGGATGAAACGTCAATAAACGGATGCTGGACGGATAGAGAGGAAGCAAAACGGAGGCAGTGAGTACATTGCGTTAACCAACGGATGGCAAGCTTTTTTGTCCGTTTTACATCCTCTTTGCATCCGTTGGTACAGTGTGACAGGGGCTTTAACTGTTGATCCACAAAAAGTCTTCCAAATTTTCTCAAAACAACAGAAGACCAAATTAATCCTTCAAAGTTTTACACTGAAGAGGTTTTTGGTCAAATCTGGAAAATGCTCAGACTTAGATTTCCAATTGAATAGAAGAATGTAAGAATAACATGGAGTGAATAGCATTTTGAGGTATAAAGAGTAAGAAACATTTGAGAAAACAAATGTTATGAAAACAAATGTTTATTTATAGTAGAAAATAATGGAGAAAGACCTGAGGAAAAGAAAGCCTAACTGGTCTTTAAAGCAGAGATTAGAATTCCCTTTCTGGAATGTTGAAACATTTCTATTGGAAAGTATTTTTTTAACAATACATTTAAAAAAAGAGTTTTCTACCCCTTATAAGACCAAGGGATTACTTGATCCTAAGCTTAGTTTTCAAATAGCTAAAAGAAGGCTTGTTCCAAAACTTTCTTCTTTATTTATCTGTTTTAAAAGGAAGCAAATGATAGACTCCTAAATTATTCCCTGAAATGCAAACAGTATCAAAAAAGAAGAAAAAAGTCTGCATGTGTTGTGAGGGGAGCTTTGTTCTAGTGAGCACAAGGGCCAACACAGGAAAAAAGGAGGTTCATTGAGCTGAAATCTTGTCTAAGAGAAATTGATTAACCGGCTGGAGTATAGTACCTGCCTGTATTCACCTAATACAAAGATATGAGGGAAAGTGAGATAATGACATAGAAGAAAGAGAATGTTTTCACAAGAATTCTCTTGGGCAGGAAATTGATAGTACTTTGACTGTCAAAAGAAGCATAGCTAGTGGAACAAAAAATTGAAACTTTAAAATAGAAAGAAAAATAATATTTTCTCTGATGCCTCATAGGAAATAATTGAGGCTGCTAAAAGGTCAGTAGACTAATTTGCTTCAATCTTGTTTCATCCTGTCTTAAGGAAAAATCTAGATGTTTAGATACTATACAATAATTTCTCTGAAATGATCTGAAACATGATGTACATAGAACGGCAACTTTGCTGCCACATAATCACAAGCCCTAGACAAAATCAGGGCCAAATGCATAAATACACTTCAAATCATGAGTCTATCTTTTGGTTTCAGATATCAGAAAGCAAAACATTGTCAATTATTCTTTGTGTGTCGAAAGGTCCTTAGGACTGTAGTAGAGAAAAAAACCAGGTCCCCAACATGCAATATAATAATTGAATAGATGAGATCAATGAGCAACAGAAGAAATGAGGTAAGCCCTGAAGGATCAACTATAGGATAAGGTCCTCTTAAAAGCAGAAATGACAAAAAGAGAAAGCAAACTACTAACCTAATAAAGATTACAGAATAAATAAATGACAATCAAAAAAAAAGGGAGAGTTTTTTTTGGGAAGAAAAAGTGAATGCAGAAAATGAATGCACTAAATTAATTGTTGTGTAGACTAAGCTACATATTCCTGAGGCTTTTGTACTTGACTAGTTTTAAAGATTCCTAGTAGTATCTTCATGGGCACTTTCACTCAGTTTTCTAGATAGCAATGCAGAAGTGATTTCATGTTTTTATTCTGCGCAACCAAATAGAAGATGTATAAAGGAGGAGGAGGGGAACACATCCCTTTATTGCTTTTTTTTGTACATTAGAAAGATTCTTCAGAGACTAGGCAATTTACAGTATTAATGTAATAAGATTAAAAACAGAATGCAATTAATATAATTATAATCAGTCGATCTGATATACCAGCATTTAGAGTAACATGATCTTATTCATTCCCAAATGCATCTGCAATGTTACTTTCTGAAAATATAACAAAATGGGAATGAATGAAGTGTGACAGGAGAAGGAAACAATTGAAAGTTCAATTTCAAAATGGACCTGATTTAGCTAAGGCTGTAGAGCAGGGGAGTCAAACTCGCAGCCCATGGGCCAGATGTGTCACATGCTGTCCATGCCCAATCCAGGTTTAGCGTAGGGGAAAAATGTTGAGAAACATCACACAATGACAACATGTCATCATGAGTTTGACACCCCTGCTGTAAAGGGATGCAATTTAGAGAAGACTTTCCCAATGCCTACATACAATAGAAGCAGCTGGGCTCAAAATACTGCTGATTCCTGCATTCAAAATCAGCCCTTCTCTTTTTTATATCATGGAATTTAAGACAGAGCTACTTTAAGGAGTTGGAAGGAATTCCAGATATACACTTGACTGCTTTGCATCACTATTTCAAAATCCCAGTCTTTACTTTTGTTTTCATTGGTAAACATATATAATATCAAATCCTTCTTTACCCAAAAAACAAAAATCAATATCAATAATCCCAGTCTAGAGTACAGCTCTGATATTTCCTATAAATCCCCCATTGAATCTAATCAAATCTAATACTATTTAGTTTCTTAATCCCAGCAAGGGAAAGAGTAACTCAGGTGCTGCCACCACTGAGACTGAAAGATTTCAGCTAGCTGTTACTGCCTCTGCATGTACTTTCTAGATCAAGCTTTGCATTAAATAATAATTTGAAATGAACATTATTCTCTTTTCATTCTATAAATCCTTGCATCTCTAAGGACTCTTGGAAAAGTTTGAAAGAAAGTCTAGGCAGAAAAACAAAATCCTATAGTATATCAGACAGTGTGTTTTAATCATTTTTCTTTTTTTCTTTTTCTATATTGATTTCAATACACCAAAACATCAGTACATCTCTCATACTGAAACCCTGTATATTGCAGACAATTCTGATATATTGTAGGGTCATTTCATAGGGGAAAATGGTACTTTTACAAATTACAGGACATTTGTAAAATTCCTTGGCATGGTACATGAATGTGATATGGCTGGAAGCAACATTATGGGAACATATGTCATCACCTAATTATTATGCTATAAAAATATGCACATATTCTATCTGAATCTCTTTCTCTCTCACCCACCATTGGAATTAGAGGCACAAAAACACTGGAAATGTTGAAGGCCCTAAACTACAGGATCAGCAATAAGCATAAGCATGCTAGAAGCAATCCAATACTGCCAATTCTTGACTTTGATGAGCATAAGGAGAACTCTTCTCCTGCTGCCTATTTAACATGAGTGTTTACATTCTAATTTTGCGCATCAGACCAAACCACATGTTTGTTGTTCTCTGTTCACCTTAAAGTTATCTAGGAAAAGAACTGATTTACATTTGCTACAGTATCATTTTGAGGGGAACTCTAGAAAACAATAGCGACAAAGGCTATTGTGTATAACGTATGAACTGAATCAGGTTGTTAGTTTTATGGCATAGGGACCATAAATTCATTTTGATACTACTTTTTTGATAGTTCAGCTGAACTACTTTTCATTTACTGTATATCTATACACAAAGTACTGCATATTCCTATTGTTCCCAAATACTCCTGATTCTCATCATCACTGAAGAGTTTTCAAAGGCATAGTCAGGTATAAAAATTAGTATAACTGTAAATATCTATCTTTCTATCTGATCAGCAATTTACCAAAGGTTTATATTCATATAAGATATCATATGTTAGAATATGTGCAGAGCTCCTGCTGTAATATGGAAACTAGGCTCCTAAAAGCAGCTTCCAGTCTCCTCAGAATTATTTTAAACAAACCTCTTGTCAAACCTTATAGTGATAGAAGGTATAGTAATGATTTCTCTGGCTTTTGGGGATCCAATAAGACATGTCCAATTTCTAAATATTAAAAGACTTGAACATTACTGTTTGCATTGGAGAAACACCCATAGATATTCAGGCAATATTACCCAGGAACAAGAATTATCTTACTACAGAACTATTGAACAAAATGGAATCAATCTCTCCTTGTGTTGAGGAAAGCTTGTTCAGAAGTAGCAGATTATCCTCTCTCAAAATAGATGAGTAATACAGTTCAGAAGCAGCTGTAGGTGTCAACAATGCCTTTCTCCCACAGAAAACTGCTTCCTTCAACAGCTGTTCCTATCAAGACTTGTCTCAGTGATTTCCTTACTGATTAATCCTTTAGTTTAAGCCTCCAGATCATTTCTAATCAGAAGAGTAAGACTATAATCCTAGTCTCACCTGCCAGGAAAACAGACCTACTTCTGAATAAACATACATACTTTTCATCATTTATTTTAACAATTATTAGCATTTTTACATATGGACACAAATATGAAACCTGCTTGGGAGGGCAATATATTTCATGATATTATTCTTATTTTGAGAAATAAATTATTGATTATTTTTTAAAGTATTTTGTAAGTACATATAACAGCATCATTATTTCATATTTAGCCATAGATAATAGAAGCAATAAAAACTGCTAAAGAAACAGATGCATAATTACAGTCCATGAATACAGGAAATCTGTAAGGAATGCGTTGAGATTTAATTGACATTTAACAAGATAACTCAGCAAGTTAATTAGAAATTATCAGCTGAAATAAGAATTAACTCTAAATAATCTTCTCTTTTGCTCCAATATTTCTGCAGTATCTTGTTATATGCCAGTGCAATGCCGAGATGATTTTTATATCATTTTTAAAGAATTCATTTCCCTCCAACTAATTCCTACATGATCAGCTCCTTATTTTGTTATACAGATACTGAGCTGATCTGCTTAGTAAAAGATTATGTCTTGTCCATCTTTCTTTAAAAAAAGACTTCTTTGCTTGGCTTTTCATTTGCAAAGAATAAGTACCCAAAAAGGACATATGGTACATTAGCACAGAGTATTCACAACCTCCTTTCACCAGCTGAAGCTTATGCACAATTTTTTCGCAGGGATTACCAGTTGACATACATAATTTCATACCTCTACTGAATGTTCTTTAAGGCCATTTTTATTGCATGAATATTTCCAGTGTATATTAATATTCTTGCCACAAGACATGCTCTGTATTTCTAACAAAGAGAGGGATGAGGTCATCCTTTATATGGAAGATATTTCCACTGGCATATTATTTCTAATATATTGTTAATACTAATACTAGATTTTGCCAAGGAAGATATGCTCCTACATTTTAGGATCACCTATTAAAAAATAAAGCAACCAGCAGTCAAGAAATACACCACACTTTAGCATTCATCGAGTAGCTACAGTATGAAAACCACAGAAAATATATTCAGATGCTGGGATGTGTCTATAGCTACAAAGATTTAAAACAACAACAACATACAAGCAGTACTTTAACCTGTGACCCTTCAGGGAAGTGAAAGTTGGATGAAGTCAAATGGGAAGAGTATTGATACTTTTGACTTTAGTGTTGGAAAATACTTTTGACAATACCATATATAGTCAAAATAACAAATAAATGGGTCATTGAGTATATCAACTCTGAAGTTCCCATTTGAGACACAAATAAATGACACAAATTTGGACACATGTGGAGACTTAGCTCTCTGGAAAAGACTCTAATGCTTTGAAAGGAGGAGGAGAAGGAGGAGACCAACAGCAAAATGGATGGAATTAGTAGAGAGATGTAACAGTTTATAAACTTAGTTAAAGAGATCTAGTTTGCTCATTCAAGCAACTTTTTCAATCTTATTTGTCACTATCAGGAACTGGCTAAACTGAAACACAGTGATAGGATTGGGCAACCTGTAATCCGTGAGCTGCATGTTGTTTCTGATTTCCTGTTTTGCAATTTCCAGAATACCATTTGAAAATTATTGCTTCAAATTGGGAGCAGAGTTTTGGTAAGACAGTGTGAGATAGCTTTTCATTTGCTTGCCCAACTTATTCTAGATTAAGTGATTATTGAAAATGTATTGCCTGAGGGCTGTTAAAAATATCTACTAGCAAGGTCTGTCAAGCAATTTTGCTCCTGTAGCTATTCTGTTGGATATATCCAACACTCAGCATGCCTTATGTTGGCGTATATGTAGACCCAGCTCTCCTGGGTAAGTCACACAAATGAAATGTTGTAAAAGACAGTCTCCCATTGCTTCCGAGTTCAATCCCATGGCTTCAATTGAAGCTTTGGGTTGCTTTGATCATATTTCCTGTGAAAACCTTTTAAAGAAAATCAAGTAGGCATTTATTTAGGCATTTTTGCTTTTCACTTTTTCTTGGTCATTGGATTAGTCAAGATTGATTTTTCTACACGACTGAGGGAGGCAGAAGGTTAAAAGATAAAAGGACGGATTCCTTTTAAAATGTAATTTAGCATTTTCTGGTATTAGTCCAAATGTCAACACAAAATCACTTCAATTTTCCCAATGCACCTGGGACCCACTTTGCAACTACTGGGAAGTAGAAAGCATATTCTTCTATAAAACCAAATTGATGTGTGCCTTGTGTATATGTATGTGCATGATTTAATGCTTTCATTGCATAATGTATACCTGTTCAGATAGCTATAGTTAAAAAAAAGTTTATCCTTTATTTGATATAAATGCTAACATGGTGCCAGAAACTGAAAATACACCATAATAAGCAATTTATATACAAATTAATACTGCCAGAATCTGATTTATAATTTATAAAACATTTCCTTCTTCTGCAAAAGAGGTTTTGGCTTTTCTTTGGTAATCTGTGGTACTTGACAATTTCTTTCAAATTTACCTAGGTAGTTTTCTGAGTTTATTTTATTCTGCAAATGGTACAAGGTGTTACCACAATTGCTGCTGCTACTTCTACTAGAAGTAGTAATACTATTACTAAGCATCTTTCTATCATATTATAGGCTTTGTGGCATTCAGAAAAGACTGAGCTGAAGTCTTCACTCTGGTCCGTGTTTCCAGCAGGAACACAGACTGTTCCTATTGGCTGATGCCATATGACAGCCATCTATAAAAGGGAGCTGTCAAATGGCATCAGCTGTTGTCCACCAGCTGGCTGCCTTGTTAGTGTGGCAGCCACAGCAACCCTTTATTGTTACAATAAAGTAAAAAGCTGAAGTTCGCTCTGTGTTTGCCTCATGTTATTCCGCCTCCACAACACTGGTGACGAGGGCAGGATACATATAAGAGGCAACTGGGTAAAGAATTGCTGAGCAAAGTCACAACAAAAAGTGCCAAAGTCACTACTGAGCTGAATGTCACTTTAAGAGCTACAGTCACTATTCGCGAGTGCGAATTTCAACTTTCCTTGAAAGATCCGGCACTGCTGAGTCGAGATGACTTCGAACCCTGCATTCCCACCTTTCAGACTGACAGCGGAAACATGGGAGTCCTACAGAAACTGATTTGACTGTTTCCTAGATGCCATACACCTTGCTGACATTTCCAACCACAGGGAAAAGTCCTACTTTTTAAGTTTTTGTGGAGCCACAGAATTTTACAGTGCTACGGCATTATTAGCTCCGTGTTCAATTAAGACTATTCCATGGGAAGAATTGCAGGAAATTCTTTCTAACCACTATTCCCCTAAGCCATCCCGAATTGCCAGGCATCATACTTTTAGGAGACAAATTCAGGCTGAGGGAGAGACTATTAGTGGATACATGACTGCCCTACAAACAACTGCCTTGCATTGTGGGTTTAGAAACTATCTGGAAGACATGTTATCAGACCAGCTAGTTTGTGGAGTCAGGGATTTAAGGCTACAAAGGTGTTTATTGGCTAAAGGGGATCTAACCCTTAAATTAGCAATTGAAGATTGTCAAGCTGCTGAACTATCAGCACTTTCAGCAGCAGAAAATTCAGGGAAATCCAATTAGCCAGAGTAGCTCAGCCATCCATTACGATGAAGCCTCCTCAGAAAAAGGCTGGGGAGAATAAAGCGAGAATAAAGTTAAAACTTTTGCAAGATGCCAGAATAAGAGATGGATTTGGTTGCCTAATTGGGAGTTGTATTACCAAGCTACAAATTTGATGTGGGTTAAGGAATGGATAACACTAAGAAATACTAGATTGTTAACATTAGAAGGACATTATTTGTTATTGGGTGGCACACTTTTTATGGTACAAAGGAACTAAAATACAGGGGTATTTTAGAAGACATTATATACGGAGTCTCTGTGTTAAACTGGGAGATGATTAAAAGACAATGTTATTTGAAAATTTCAGTCTAGTTATTGACTATTGAAGCTTTTTCTTACTTATCCTATAATATATAAAAAGAACAAACAGTTAGATATGGTGAAATATTGAATAAAAAGGGTGAAAATTAATCTATACAAAAACTAGAGGAACAAGGTATAAAGATGAATTGGTTTTCATACACATAAATACATTCAAGTATGATAAGATTCCAAAACAGAAGGTTTCTATGATAAACTGACTGATTTAGATAAGATTTTGACAGGTACTGATGAAAGTGATTAAAAAATTGTATGGATATTTATTAGAAATTAAACTAGAAGGAAGACAGTTTAAGAAACTATGATTGCTTGGGAGAAAAATTTGGATATGGGATTGACCTAGAGAAATGGCAAAAATTGTGGTCTCAAAATTATAAGATGACAATGTCATAGCATATAAAGAAAATTTGTATAAGATGTTTTACAGCTGGCATTTTTCCCCGACAAGATATGCAAGAATGTTCAACAATAAATCCGAAAAATGTTGGAAATGTCATCAGAACACGGCTCATATTACCATATGTGGTGACTTGTGTCGAGCTAAAAAAATACTGGACTAAATTAGATAATAAAATATAGTAATGAAATATGTAGACTTTTAGAAAATACTAAATATATAAAATGTATTTTTTTTTCCTTATTATATCTACAAAATGATTTTAGGATAGATTTGGGATGATAATATGAATTGTCACAAAATAAATTGAGTAAAATATGATTATTTCTTAAAGCATGAATAAATAATAAGTATTGTCAAATGATTGATTCATAATGATATTAATGCATTTAAATTGGATGAAAATACGAGATCATATATAAATATTGTTTATTTAAGACTACCAAATGGAAGCACAAAAAAAATTGTAAACCAACCAACACACTGTATGTACATATATGGAAGATGGCTTGATGTTTCTATGTTATCTTTGTTTATGTTTGTTTTAAAAACCAATAAAAATTCTTTAAAAAAAAAAGAAAGAAAAATCACCTCAGGCAGCAAAGAACTAGTCAAGGGGAGAACAGGCCAAACCCCAACTACCTCCATGGTCTCAGCCCATTTGTCTAAGCTGTGGAGGAAACCACCTCAGGCATCCTGAAAGTTCAGGAAGCCATTTGTCTAAAATGCCAAAGGAAGGGTCATTTAGCCAGGATCTGTCAAGCAGGAAAGACGTTTGCCCAAAAGCCTCAGACAACCCAACATTTCCAAAACAAGTTGAAGACTGTTTACCTGCTATCAAGCCAAGCTGACCAACAAGGCTCTAACAAAAAATCAGTTTTTGTTTTATGTAGAAGGAAAACTTTGCAGGATGGAGGTTGACACAGGGCTCAGCACTGTCCAATCATCTCAGGAGCACCTTGAAACAACTACTTCCAGAATGACTAAGAAGAAGCTTCATGGCTACCAGTTAACCCTATGTGACTACCAAGGCAGAACCATCCAGTCATCACAAAAGGCAAGTTTTTTGTACAATTCAAAAATTTTAAGGTCACTTGCCTTTAGTAGTAATGGATGGTGTTCTCCCTAGCCTGTTGGGGTTAGACTGGTTCCCGTGCTTGCCTCCATATAAGCAGAACACTCTATTACAAGATGCTGAAGGTGGACACCTTGGTTTAAAGACTATGCTGATGTGTTCAGCGGGGGCTGGGCTGTTATTCAGTTATGGCAACTGTGGACCCACAGCCGTACCAATTCCGAGGGTACCTTTTGCAAACCACCCCAAATTAACATTGGAGCTGACAAATTATTAAACAGGCTTGTTTTGCCATGTGAAATTCACAAAATAGGAACCCCAATAGTGAACATCCCGCTAAAGAAAGATGGTAGTTAGTAAGAGATCGCGCGGATTACAAAAATCATTGAATAATATTTACAAATTTCACGCGCTGCCCGGTCCCTGTTATCCAGCAACCTACTACATTCCTTGAGCCAGGAACCATTTTCACAAAATTAGACATGTCACAGGCCTTTCAACAGATTCCCTGTTGATAAACGAGCCACTAAACTACAAACTATTGTATTGACAGGGCATTTCAAATTGGTGAGCCCCAATTGGAGTATAGTGTGGCCCCAGGAATTTCCAATCCTTAATGGCAAAGACTTCTTCAAGGTAATCCGGGGTAATCCTGTATTTTGATGATATTTTAATATCGTTCCTTGACAAGCTCAGTTTACTGCAAAGAGTCAGAGGAGAGTCCTCAATCGTTTCAGAAAGCAAGTCTTAGTTAAAGAAGACAACGTGCACTATTGCACCCCACAGGTAGAATTTTTGGTTACAGAATTGATGCCTCTGGTATTCACATCGATCCAAAGTAAGGCTATTCATGAGCCACTTCACGCCAACAAACAAAATCAGGCTCAGCCTTTTTTAGACTTCTTAACTTTTACGCCTTTGTTTTTGCCACATTAAAATTTCTGTTTGCCAGCCTACTGCACAGAACTCTGATAAGCAGTTCCCTGCATCTGGGATTAGGAAGCCCATGCCTTCCATTTGCTGTCAATTCATTACTAACATCCAATTGCTGTCCTGATTCCATTATAGAAATTTACCTTTAGTTTTAGTACAGATGTTCTCCTGTTTGGCATAAGTGCCTGTTTAAGTCATAGATGCCTAACTGTCTGAGGACACATTGCCTTTCTCCAAACCTTTTCCCCAGCTGAGCGCAAACTACAGCCAAATTGACGAGAGGCTTTCCTGCAGTTCTTCTGTCAAAAATTCCATAGTTTCTATATGGACACTATTTTGAAGTTATTACGGATCACAGCCTTTGTTAGGCCTTCTGTCAGGCGAAAGACAAACTCCTCAAGATTTGTCTCCAAGGATAAACAGGTGGACTTTATTTCGGCGCCTATTCCTATACACTGATTCATCGACCTGGCGCAGAGTCTATGCCACACTGATGCTCTGTCGCTGCCCCCTACCTTTCTGTGGAGGATCCGTGCACCACAACCCATGCCTGTTCCAGCATCAACAATCTCAAACTTCCCATCATTCCCTTGATATCGCTGCCCACTCTGCCAGGGACAAGTTCTTGACTGGGTGGAAAGGGGTGGCCGGTGATTCTTACCGCCCCTGAATTCGTGCCTTTCAAGACTTGCAGCAAGACCCATCTTTTTTGCTAGGCCTGGTCTACTTTGGGGACTGGTAGTCTATTCCCTTCCATTTGAGACTCAGGTTTTAAGTCCTCATGAGGGCATCCGACGACATTGTCGGATGAAGGCCCTAGCTCACAGTTATGTTATGTGGCCAGGCAATGATACTCAATTACAAGCGGGATGAATGTTGTCAGCCATACCAAGCTTACCAGACTGCTCCACCTACTCTACTCAGAAAGGGTGGAAGATTCCATGGCCCTTGGTCTGGGTGCATATTGAATCTGATGCCCCATATTCTCTCTTGT
>BHFT01017288.1:0-65670 GCA_004320025.1 Laticauda laticaudata
CGAGAGATTGTCTCAAGAAATTGTCCAGGCCACGGTTAGCTGAGGAAGGAGTAGACCTATGTCATGGCCAGGTGCAGCTTCTGGAGAAAGTGAGGATCCGCCACCGAGGAGGCAGAGCAGCAGCAGCCCCCTCAACACCCTCTCTCGCGGCAGCCTTGTTGAGAGCCAGTCCTCTGCCGGCCGAGAGTCGGTTCCTGTCTCCAGGCAGGTTTCTGTGGAGCATGCCACGGAAGAGAACTCCATGGACAGGTGGTTTTAAACCCATGGTGGAGCACATGGAGGACTCCCTGGTGCAAGTGGAGCAAGGAGAACCGGCACTTCCACCTACAGCCCTAACCCGCATCCGCCCACGATCCTCACCTCACACAGAAGGCAGAGAGCCAGACAGGAGGGCAGAGGCCACACTGTCCTGCTGGGAGATCAGGGGACACCATCGTGAGCATAAGATCTCCTTCTAAGCTGGTCCACAACGACTCCTCTTCCTGCCAACCGCAAGCCTTCCTCACCTATGTCAGACCAGACCTCACAGACATTGGCGGAACCCGAGCACCAGGTGGTGAAGGACCCGGATCACCGAGCTGCTTCACAACCCTCCAGACCATGAGGCACCTGCTCCCACCCAGTCCAGGTCTTTCCTCCTCCACCCCAGGTGATTGTCCCTCCGCATTCCAATGAGCTTCCTCCAGGCCCCTCACCTACCAGGGCTACGGCTACCAAGGAGGTTCGCAGCAGCACAGCAGCAGGCCTCCCAGTCCAGGCACAGAGGTCCATCGGGGTGACACCGGTGCCACCGATGCCACCGATCCACCCACGCCAATGATGCCATCGATGACAGTGATCCACCCAGCCACCGATCCCACGCAACTGACAGTCCACTGCAGACCAGAAGCCCCACTAACACTGCTCCTTCTCCACCCACAGCCAAGCCCCGGCCTCAGTACATCTGTCCTCGTACTGGACTCGCTGTCAATACACCATCCAACCTGTTGTTCGCTCGGGTGGCCAGGCAACCCCAGTGATGCTTCAGACCAGCACTCCAGCAGCAGCCCTCCACAGCGACCTGGACCTTTACCCCTGGAGACTGGGCAACCTCCGACGTGACCAAGAGGAGTGCCAGAAGACTGGGTGGCTCCCTGTAGTCTTTATTTGGACACTTGACTTGGGTCATTTTTTTTTTACTGCTTTTGAATTCAAAAAGTTTTCTTTGCTTCACACACTTGCATTCATTTATTATGTCCAATAAAGTCTTGTGGAACTTTTAGAAATGATTTAAGCCTTTGCATGCTTGTGGGATGGGTAAGGATGCGAGTGGATGGGCAGGGATACCTTTGGGATGGGCAGGGATACCTGTGGGATGGGTAATAGCTGTGGATAGATAAACCTCCAGTGCAAGCATAGTGGGACTCTATTGGTCAACCCTCCCAGTGCCACCCTATGGACCCTTTATTATGCAATAATAATGTAATCAATCATCCCACACATGTCAACATAAACAAACTCTTATTAATGCCCTGTTCATTGTAGGCCACCCAAATACATGGCCCAATCTCATCATGTGTGATGAGAACAGGCTGAAGGAAGCACCATTAATCATCCTAATCATCCTGTCTTGCCACTCACTTTTTTTTTTTTTTTTTTTTTTTTTTTTTTTGTCCAGCTGGGGAGTTGCACAGTGTTTCAGGAGGTTGCGCTGCTTCTTCCCTTCATGTGAGGCTCTGTTGGGGCTTGCACATCCTCAGTGTCTATCAGGTTTGCCGCCTTGCCTCCATTCACCACGGCTCCATGTCCCTCATTGCCTTGCTGGAGGTTCCACGAGCCTGTCTGCAAGACTGGGTAGAGGGTGTGCATGAGATGTGGCAGGCATGCAGAAGCTTCTATACGATCCTCCTCACGGTCTCTGGGCGATGCTGCAATGTTGGTGAGAAGTACCTGGAACCTTTGCAGGATGCAAGGCCTTCTCCACCACCCCGCCTTGCCCTGGACAGCCTGTAGTTGAAAGATCTCTCTTCATGGGTGAGGAGCTGGAAGTGTTAGGGCTTCATTGAGTAGGTTCTGAGGAGAAAGCGTCATCCCCCACGATGAAGTAGGGCACATCTTGCTGTCGTTAGGCAGGGGATCTGCTCTGGGAAGCCCATGATGAGGTTGCGTTCCAGCCCTCCTTGAGATCAGCGGCGTTGTAACCTGGGCATCTGAAACAAATGAGCCATTGCCTGAAGCATCGATGTACATGAACTTGTTAGTCAGCATCGACCATGGCGAAGAGGTACGATGCTGAAGTAACCCTTGTAATTGAAATAAGTGGAACCCCGACTTGGCTTGAAGCTTGCAGGCCACGTGCCTTGCCATCTATGGCTCCAACGGTTTGGGGGAAGTTCCAGCTTCTGATAACCACGCTTGCAACTTCCTTCCATCCTTATTCAGTGAGGGGCACTGGAGGAGCTCCCTCCAGGTTTTCTTCGATGATGGCTGAACCCTTCTCTGACCACAATGCTGATGGTGTTGTGGGCTCCCTCCAAGCCGTACGCTGCTCCTGTGGTGTCCCTGAGCCAGGTGGCACAGAGGTCAGTGCCACCTTGAGTCCAGGGTCCAGGTGGGGACGGAAGTTGGTGCTCTGCTTGTCAACCTGGGGTCAGCCACTGCACACTCGTCAACCATGGCTGGAGGCAACCCATGAATAGTTTCTGGAATGCACGAGTGTCTTTGTTCCTGAGCTCCACCATCAGCTGTTGTCAAGTCCGTACTCTGCTCTTTCGCCATTCCATCTTCGGACGCCAGTGCTTCTTGGCCGCCTCCTTTCTTCCGCGTAGTAGAGTTCACAAGAGCCCTGTAGTAATGGCTTCCACTGTGCAGAAGGATGGTGGCTCCAAAGGAGTTTGTTAACATCTCATGGTGGACTCATGAAACTGGATGCTGTGGAAGAGGAAGAGAGTAGATGAAGGCTTCAGAGTCTGCACAGCAGGGCTGCTGGTCTGAAAAAGTGAATGCAGGTGAGTTTGCTCCCCCTTTTTATAGGCAATATAGTTTCCTCTATGTGTCCTTTTGCATCCTCTAGGCATCCTCTAGACAGCCTTATATCCGAGATAGGTCCCTTCTTGCGATCGTGTTTTTTTATTTATAACGCTTTGTTTGCAAGCTGCACCACTTTCATCCTTTCTCTTCCGTGCTACTACACTGTGCGTCCGTCACATCCGTTCTGTTCCTCCCTGCATCGAGTGGATGCGAGTTGCGCGGATGCGGAAGCGGATGCCCTAGCGGATATTGGGATGCCATAATCAGATTGCAGAACGGATGTTCCTCCGTATGCCTAGCGGAGCAGAAGGATGCATTGGGATAAATTTTCCACTCAAAAGTTTTGAGCAGCTCAAAACCCTCTGAGCGGATGAAACTTCATAGACGGATGCTGGGACGGATAGAGGAGGAAGCAAAACGGAGGCAGTGAGTACAGAGCGGAAGCATCGCGTTAACTCAATCGGATGGCAGAGTGTTTTTTCTCAATTTTACATCCTCTTTCCATCCGTTGGTGCAGTGTGAAGGGCTGTAAACTGTATTAAAGTGTCTTAAGCAAAGTTAAACTTTCTTAAGTAAACTTTTATGACTTTATTATAAAAGCAAAATGAACCAAGTAGTGTCTTAAGGCAAAGATAAACTTACAAGTAACAAGTCAGTCTCTGAGTCATGTTGATCAGTCTCGAGCTTGTTTTAAGCGGGCAGGGACTGGTGGAGGTGGCTGTGGCTTGAGTGCTGGTTCTGAGGCACCATTGGGGTTCTTGCCCCTGAGGGTAACAGGTGGTAGTGGTGTTCCGGAAACTGCCGAGAGCTGACCTCAGTCGCCATAGGTTTGAGAGCCCTCATCAAGGACTGAGATGTCACGCCCAGTACTGGTGACAGATTGCCGTTGACAGGCTTGGCTGTGTGGTGAGGAAGGAGGAGTGTAGTTGGGGGGGCCTGTTCTGGTCTGCAGCTGGTAAGGATTGGTGTCTGTGGCGTGCCGATGAACCTGTTGCTGGCATGGGGAAGTTCTGGCTTCTGCTGTGGGAGTCCTGATAGTCGAGCCTTGGTAGGTGAGGGGATGTTGAAAGACCGTGGAAGGTCTGTGACATCGCCTGGGGTGGAAGGGGAGCAGACCTGGACTGGGTAGGAGCAGCTCCCAATCAGCTGGGCCTTGAGGGTTGTGCAAGAAGTGCTGTGATCTTCTGCTTCATCACCTGGGTCTGGGTACTGGGGTTCTGGTACTGGGATACTGCAACCTTGAGGGTTGTAACAGAAGTGCTGTGGATCTTCTGCTTCTCACCTGGTACTGGGCCTCGGGCAGGTCCCCCTAGGGTCTGGCTCACGTAGGTGATGAATGGTATTCAGCCCGAGGATAGCTCTGTCCAAGTGGCCAGCTGAGAGAAGAAGTTCTGTGCTGGTCTTCATTGTGTCCCTGACTCTCCAACCAGCACATCTGGTGGTCCTGGTCCCTCCAGTCTGGCCTGCTCTGCCTGCATCCTCTGAGCCGGGGGTGGGGGTGGGGGTGGGTTGGCCTCTGGTGGCTGCTGCTTCTTCCTCCATTTGTGACCAGTAGGGCGTCATCCTCCACAGGATCTCTCCAAAGTCTGCCGGCACCGGGGTGGGAATGCCTGGTTCTGGCCTTCTTCACTTTTCCAGGGCTTGAACGAGTAAGGCTGGGCTTTCCTCTTTTGCCTGACTGATGAACCATGGTGTTTCTGCAAGATGTTGTGCCAGCACGTCTTTCCCCTGTATGCTGACTGCTTGCGTGCTACAACTTTATATATCCGTTGGAGCTGACGCAATTCAAAACCTTCCGCATGGCTAGTGAATGCTTTGCATCTCTGATATACAGCTGTGCAGAATCCCCTTTGTTCTCTATATATGCGTCCGTGCTGCATCCGTTCATCCACTATGCATCCGCCTTCCACTATGCGTCCGCTTGAATTCTGCCCGGAACCCCTTCGGCAGGTGTCATCTGCTTCCATCCCGCTTTCATCCACTAGGCCTTTCTGATGAACATCCCGTTTTACATCCCCGCCACAATACTACCCACGTTCGTTCTTTTCCGTTCTTTTCCGTTCTGTCTTAAGCAAATTTCCACCACTTTTTGTGACGTATTGTATAATCGATGGAGCCACCCCCGAAAATTTGGCTCATCCGCTGTGTCCTTTTTGCATACGTTTTGCGTCCGTCCAGCCAGTGGGACCGGGCCTTAAGGTATTATCTTTTTTTCGCCCCTTCCTGACAAATTGCTGTTTTCATGTTCAGCTGGTGTCTGGGTTCCCCTCACTGTCTTACTGCTTCATCCAGGAGGCTTCCCTGAGCCCAGGAAAAAAATAAAAAATAAAGGGGGGATGATAAAATAAAATTGTAAGAAGAAACCTGCCTACCCAGTCACATGGCTGATGCCCAACCTAGCAACCCCACAGAACTGGTTGTTAAAAAATTGGAATCCGATCCCTGTCTAGCATCTTTTTTTTTTTTTTGAAAGATACATTTTCAGAAAACATAGCCAGTCCTCTCTCTATATCAGTACTAAACTATATATCGTTTGGATAGAATTACTCAAAGTAATCCCTGCCATGAAGAAGGATGTATGTTTCAATTCTTCTGGGAGATTGAGATACTCTTCAGGACCAAGAGAGCTATGTACTCCATTCTATTGTTCTGAATTAACTAAATTAAATTCCTTTCCTAGAAAGTGAAGTAGAAAAAGATAGCTGTTGAATCATTAATTCCAGACACCAAGTTATCTTTTAATTGTAACATTAAGACTTTCATGCCTTTTACTGCAGGCTTGTATACAGCACAAGCTAGAAAGAAGGTTGAGAAAATATCTACAGACACCCCCTCCCTCACTTATGGGGGGGGGGAGAAATCTCAACTCTTTCAACTCCTCTCTTAGGATGTTGCTATAGAACATCACATGGAAAAACTTCTAGACACAGGTACAGGTTTCTTTTTCATCTTATCTAATTCCAGAATTCCCACAACACTATCTTGTGCCTAAGGATATTTACTCATGTAGTAGGGCTGTATTACTGTTATCCTCCTCATCTTTCTTATTACCTTCTCCTATTGGTATCTCATGATTTATCACTTTGTTGATTGTATCTTATTATTTATTATTGTATCTTATTATTTATGATTTATCATCTTGTTGTTTGTATGTACATTGAGAACTTATGCACCAGAGACAAATTCCTTGTGTGTTCAATCACATTTGGCCAGTAAAGAATTCTATTCTATTCTATTCTATTCTATTCTATTCCATTCTATTCCATTCCATTCCACTCTACTCTACTTATATTTATATTTATATTCTATTCTTCTTTCTAGCCTAGAAATTATTAAAATCAGGACTTGAATATACCAGAAAGTCCAGTTAGAATTGGAGCTTTCTGCTGCTCCAAATAATCTTTGGCTACTCAGAGGACTCCTATGAAGCTAACTCTGTTCTTGCTATGGTAATGAAAAAGGGAGAAGATGAATGGGTGTTCTGGTTTGTGTTTGTTGTGCAACTTTCTCAGTATGAAGTCATCAGCAATAAAATAGAAAAAATGCTGCTTTGGTGGCAGAAGTTCAGAGTAATTTTGATTTGAAGAACAATTTTATTCAGGAAGTCTGACAGAGGCTGAGACAGAGGCAGAGATGCAATGTAGAAAGTTGAAAACTGTGACAATAGCTGAGAATTGTATGTAGTAGATATGAGATTTAAGGAGATATGAAGACATGGAAAATAGGGGATATCAGCAAAAGGTCTTTTACTTCAGGTCTGCACCATTTGTAATAATGTAAAAGCTTTTAATTTATTTCTGTAGTTAAGGAAAGAGCAAAATACAACCTTCTGCATTTGGCTGAATTACAACTCCTACAATTTCCTTCCATTGCTTATGCTTACTGGAACCATTACATACAGCACTATCTGGAGTCAGCACTCCTGACAATCAGTATGATGAAGTATAGATATTCCTCAAATTATGACAGTTCAATTAATGACAGTTCAAAATTATAATCCCCCCAAAATTGTATAACTCGCTCCCAAAGTTACACATGTTGTAGCAGCACAATGGTAATTTGCCCTTATGACCAACCTAAGAGATGCTGCAACATGTCACCTGCCTGTCCCCACCTATCCTGTCCCAAAAAGTACTTACTTTTTGATGGGCTCCAGAAGAGGCTGACCCAGCTTGCAAAGAAGCTGAAATCTTTTATTCAGAAGCCAGTGAAGCTGTAAGAACATGAGATGTAAGGAAAACAGCTTTCCCCCATCTGAATAAAAGACTGGCTCCTCTGCATGAGTGCCTGCAAGCTTAGTTTGGGCCCAGTTTGGCTGGTGCCGAGCAACCTCCTGCTTGCTGCTGACTGGCTAATTTGAATGAATAGCTTCAGGGACTGGGGTATGAAAGCCAATCAACACAGAGCCCCATGAAACAAAGGAAACAAGCTCCACATTGATTGGCTGCCACAACCAAATCCCCAAAGCTGCTTATTCGAACTAGGCAGGGGCAGTGCCTGTGTAGACATGGGGGGGGAGCATGGGGGGGCAGCAATTTTGGGGACCCCAGGGGAGAATGAGGTATCTCAGTGGGTCAAGAGAGGCCTTGAATGGCTTGCTCCAGCATCAGGATCCACATAGTCTTCCCCACCCTGAGGTACCTAATGCACATTTAATGACTTCATTCAATTTGCGAATGCATTGGAGAAAGCAGGAAGTGATCATGTTCATTTAACATGATTCAATCAAACAAATCCTTGGGTTATGAATGTAATTGCCACGCTCTATTATATTCGTAAATCAAGGATTACCTGTAGATAAATTATGAATTCAAATCAACACTGGATAGTATAATTTATGTTGCATTAATATTAAACATGTGAATTAATGAAAATATAAATAGGAAAGGTGGAGTATAAATCTAACAAGTATATACAATTTTCCTCTTTAATGAATAATTGGAGGAGTAGGAAGAATTATGGACCATTAAGGTCACTGGCTTCCTTTATTAAGAACCTACTACCCTGAAGCAATAATCTATTGCCACTTCATGTTGAATGTTAAAAGCTGCATTCTGAGATCCTGCTGTAGACTTTCTATCAATTCATTGTTCAGAAATAGCTGCTTTGTTGAATGCAGAAATAGTGGCCTCAAAAGTGTAGTGTTCGCGAAGAATGAGACCGGAGACCAACGTAACTTCAGCTCTTTTATTTAGTTCTGAAAATCCGTCTGAACCAGGAGCCGCGGCAGCCCTTTTTATAGAGAGGCTGCTCACGGCTTGTGGCCAATGATGGCTCCTTGATTTTCCCGCCACTGAGCTGGCCAATCATAGGCTAGCTATCATTGGCCAATCAGCGTCGAGTAGAGCACCAATCAGCTTTCAGTGTTTGTTAACCAATAGGAATAGGCTATTTGAAGTATGTTAATATGGGACAAAAAGCATAATCAAGATAAAAGCATCATCATTCCACTCTCCACCAAGATTAGTAGGCTGCCATTTCAGAAGGTATATGAAGCAACAAGGAGACATAATAGAAATAATAGAAGAGATTTTTTTTCTACCATATGTATTCTTTAAAGTTTATATTGAAAGTGAAGCTGAAGATCCATCATGAAATCCAGAGGCATTGATTTGAGAATATTTTTAATTCAATGGAAGCACTGAATGGTTTAGTATCTCCCATATAATCTGAAAGTTTAATAGAATTGTGCAAAGGAGTTGCTTTTCAAATTTCATGGAGAGGGATGGAATTTAGTTTTTTCAGAGTAGAATATTATTCTCCCAAAGGCAAATCAGTCTTTTAAAATTTTACTATTCATGTTAAAGTGACAAGAATTCAGGTTGTGCTGCAAGGATGGAACGAAACAGCTGTTTTTCTTTATCCTTGGTTTATGAACAGATGTGTATTTGTGCATTCTCAGATGCATCTGCAGTGCCTAAGTGCACCATGGGAGCTTAAGAAGCAAAAGCATTGTCCTAAATCCTTAAACATTTCCTTATATCTCAAGCCTCAAATGGCCTTGCCTAGGTTAAAAAAAGTAATGCTAAATGTCTCCTTTGCAAACAGAAAGAAATATCCCTATTGTAATACTTGAAAAATAAGGATGAATTGAATTTTATCATGTACATGCTGTTGAGATAATTCCCCGTTAGGAGAATGAGCGCATACAGGGAGACGTATTTTGAGAGAAGTGTTTAATAATACACACACAGTACACAGATACACTGTACAGTAAATGTAGGTTTTTACTTCCAGAAAGTTTAAGCGAAGTCCAAAATAAGCAATCCAAAGTCATTCACAAGTTAAATTAGTCAGTTTTCAATCCAAGGATAATCCAAATATCAAATTCCAGTGTCAAAAACAGTTCAGTAACAGACTTATATTAAATCCAGTAAATATCAGTCAATTAGAAGAAATGGAGGAATGGCAATACTTTCCAACAGAAGGAAACAAAGATACATTCTCTTCTGAGACTCAGACTAAGACTAAACAACACAGGTTTCTGGCTCCATGTTATGGCCGTTTGAGAAACCACACCTAATTACAGTTTTGCATTTTCTTAAAGATACAGTTTTAAAATGTTTCTCCTGGTTTATATATTTCTAACCCAAATACCTGTTAGGTGACATATTCCTAACACATGCCATTTTGAAAATCTTCTTGGTTGTTTACAGCTCTATCTTCACATTTTGGTGGCTCCATGTTTGAATTTTCAAATCCTGAAAACCCATTTTTTATTTCAACTTATCACTAAATAACTAATATCCAGAAAATAATATAAAACCCAGACCTATTTTTCCAACCTCCCATCTAAGAACTCTGTCAATTAAATTTCGATATCCCCTGCTTTGATTTAAAAGGTGTTCTTAAAAATCTCATCCCAAATTTGCAACTCATTCATCTTGAAACATAAGAACCATGACTGAGTTTCTTCTTAATTGGTGCTTACCTAAATAGGTGAAAAACAAATGCAAAACCATGTAGATTCTGAATTTAATGCTTAGCATTCCAAAGAGCAACGAATCTACAGTATTTATGCAGTACAAGGCCAGGATGGTGCTGAAACTGGCAAGCCAGGGAATTGATTTATAAATTAAGAAAGAGAAGTTTTAACACATTGGCTTACACTTCCAATTGCATTAAAAAAAAACAGCTGATTTAGTGCACCCTCATTATGTATAAAAGAGTTATTGGCATGTATGGAAACTTATGCTCACTGAATGTGATGGATCCTCATGTTGTCAATGGAGTCTCCTTCCTCATATATGTAATGAATGAGTGTCACTATATAACGCTGGTGATTATGAAAATGATCTCCCATGAGAAATGGGTTAATAATACTAAACTAATACTTAAGTAATTGATAGGACTATATCTTGAGGGGCTGGAAAAAGACTAATGAACTTTGCATATTTTAAAATTAATGTACCATCTATAGTGCATTTTTGAGCTGTCATACGATGAGTTTTCAAGATGTATCTTACATCTGGGAATTACTCTTTCATGCCTCTTGGACATTAAATAATGAAAGTTTTAAATAATTGATTCAGACTATGATTATCTTGGCCTGGCCCACAATGGTATTTATAAATGTGGCTAGCAACAGAACTAACAACTAACTCCATCAAAAAACTATTATTGTAGGATATTAAAATTCCAACATCAGGCTTACATTTGTGTGGTCCTATTCCCATTCCCAAGGAAGTCACCATTCAAGAGATATATACATGTGAATTAGGTTATGGAAAATAAGTATTAGTGATGATACAACTGGTATTAGTGCATTCTTAAATACATATGCTGGCAAGTGTAGGTAAATGGCAAACATAATTAATTTCTCTTTTGTTTTACTATTATGTGTTTAGAACATTGGAGTGAAAGGGGAGAAGGAAAGAGAGAGATGTCAGAGTTTGTAGCAATCCAAACAGCACACAAGTAAATAATTCAGCAGGATTTCTTCATATACAATAATATACAATATGATGCATATATACAATATAATACCATTGGGGCCACAATGGGTCAGACATGATTTCGCAACTAACAACAATACAATACCATGCAGTAGAAGTCAGAACCAGAAGAATCCAGAATTCATAATCACGGAAGCTATATTCACAGAAGCAATATAAACACAGAAGCAAAGATCCAAGGACAAACTAACTCTTATATACAGACCAGTAACCGTAAGCCACGCTCAGTCTCTAAGCCATCTGGTTCACAACAGATGCTGTTTGTTAGTCACCAAACAGTTCCCATTAGCTGACTTGTTGCTATGTCTATCCCAGCTCATAATTTCTCATATACTGACGAGAGAGAGAGGGAGGGAGAGGGAGAGGGAGGAGAGAGAGAGAGAGAGAGAGAGAGAGAGAGAGAGAGAGAGAGAGAGAGAGAGNAGGGGAGAGAGAGAGAGAGAGAGAGAGAGAGAGAGAGAGAGAGAGAGAGAGAGAGACTATTCCTTGACTTATGACCACAGTTTGGACTGAAACCTTCATGATCGAGTGATGTCATTAATAAATCAGTCATACTTGATTTTACAACTTTTTTGCCATGGCCATTAAGAGAATCAGTATACTATATTTTTTGCACTATAAGATGCTCCAGACCATAAGACACATCTAAGTTTTGGGGAGGAAAACAAGAACAAAAATTTGCCTCTGCCTCCCAGCAATTTGCCTCCTTACAACAAACAGCAAATAATCTGGGCAGTTTCAGCACAGCTTGATTTCATAGGAGCAGCTGATTGGCAGCTTGATTGGCCTTCTGGAATATTGCCAATTAGCTGTTCCAGGCTGTGTGGATTGCTACTGCCACCGATCGCCACCAATTGCCACCTATCACTGCTGCTGCTGATTGCTGCTGATCACCACCTCCTATTGCCACCACCGTTCACCGCAAACAGCAATGACATGCAGTGGTGATGGCATTCGGCAGCAAGCAGCGAGCAGTGGCGATTGGTGTGCAGTGAGCAGCAGTGGCAATCCCTGCTGCCTGGAACGGGCTGAAAATGGGATGCATGGAGGTTGAAACAGCTGAAGGATGGGGGGCAGCAGCTGGCCAGGGCTTTGGATTATAAGATTCGCTCTATAAGATGCACAGACATTTCCATCCACATTTTTTGGAGGGGGGGAAGTGGTAGTTGTTAAGTGACTCACATAGTAATAGGTAAATCCAGCTTCCACCATTAACTTTCCTTCTTGGAAATCCTTGGGAAGGTTGAAATGGCAATCACATGACCCTGGGATGCTGCACTGTCATAAACACATGCCAGTTGCTAAAGGCCCTGTCACATAGGCTGACGGATGCAAAAAGTATGTAAAAAGGACACAGAGGACGAGAAAATTTTCCATCCGTTGTTAATCGCGTTGGTTATCGCGCTCTCAAAGTCCCCCAAATTTACATAAACAGAGCGGAATGGACGGGGGGAGGATGTAGCCAGGATGTAAAGCAGATGCTCCATGGAAGCCTAGCGGATGGAAGCGGATGGAAGCGGATGGCACATCCGCAGGGCTTCCGGGGAGCACAGCGAAGGCAGACAGCGCGGCAGAAGGAACGGATGCAGAGAGGATGCAGAGCGGATACAGCGGATGCATCATGGAAGCCATAGCGGATGCCTAGCGAGTGCAAAGCTGTTCACTGCGCATGCGGGAGGATGCATTGCATCCAGCCCGCAGACATAAAAGGATGCAGCTCGCAAGCAGGTCACCATTCAGAGGAAAGACTGTGCCAGACACAGCTCCAGCCAACAACCATGGGGAAGAAGAGGAAGCCTGTGTCATCTGCTTGCCAGCCCCGGCAAGAAGAACAGCGGCCACCATCCACCCCCTGGCCTGACTCTGCTTCTGCTAGGGCTTCTGCTGCCGCGGCTGACTCTTCTGGTGGCTGGGGCTTCTGCTGGCGGTGCTCCTGGTGCTGGGCTTCTGCTGGTGTTTACTCTGCTGCACTGCTCCTGGTGCTGGGGCTTCTTGCTGGGGCTTAACTCTGCTGGCACTGCTCCTGTCCTGTTGGTCCTGCTGGTGCTGCTGGTGCTGCTGGGTGCTCCTGGTGCTCCTGGTCCAGCTGTCCTGCTGGTGATGCTTTTGCTGCTGCTGTTGTTGTTGTGCTGCTGCTGCTTGCTGGTGGTGTGGTGGAGCAGCCCTGAGAACCTGCGAAGCCCCTCTAATGAGGGCCCGATGGCCCTGCCAGAGGGAGGAAAAGGCATACACGAGAACGGGAGAGGAGGCAATACTCCATCGAAGAGGAACATGAGGATGAGGTGCCCCTCTGACAACCCTCTCTCTAAGCAGCCCACAGAGAGCCAGTCTCCTTCTGGCCAAGAGTCAGCTGCTGTATCCAGGCAGGTAATCTGTGGAGCGTCCCACGACGGAGAAGCCCCGACAGCTGCACTCCCCATGCGGGAGCTCGTAGAGGACCCCCTGACGCAATGGGAGCAAGGAGAGGGCACTTCCACCAGAGACCAACCCACATCCACCCCCAGCTCCACCTCCCACAGAAAGCAGCAGAGAGGCAGACCGGAAGGCCAGAGCACACTGTCCTGCTGGAAGATCAGGGACACCATCAAAAGCAGTGTAGATCTCTCTCAGCTGGTACACACCGACATACCATCCTCAAACCGCAAACCCTTCCTCACTACGTCAACCAGACCCTCATGGACATGTCCGAATCACACTACCAGGTGAAAAAGGAGAGGATCACCAGTCTTCTGCACAACCCTCCAGGCCCAGCTGAACGCTGCTCTGATCCAGTCCAGGTCTGCTCTTCCACCCCAGGTGATGTCACAGCCCTTCCAAGGTTTCCACAGGCCCTCACCTACCAGGCTTCGGCTACCAGGATTCTAGCAGCACAGGCAGCCCTTCCCATCCAGCCACAGGTTCATCGAATGCCACATGTGCCACATGCCAACAATGCCAGCCATGCACAGATGCACCACCACGCCACAGATGCCACCCATGCTCACCTCGCTCACGCTGCAGACCAGACAGCCCACTACAACATCCTCTTCCTCCAACCCACAAGCCAAGCCCAGCCTCAGAGACATCTGCCATCGGGTTCTTTGGGGGAACCCTACACCCCATATCACTGGAGCAAGGGCTCTCAACATCAAAGGACTGAGCCAGCTCTCTGAGAGCTTCCTCCACACACCATCCCCTGTGTCCTCTCGGGGCCAGGCACCCCAATGATGCCTCAGACAGCACTCCAGCAGCAGCCACCTCCACAGCACCTGGACCCTTCACCCCTGAGGACTATGGGCACGCCTCAGAGTGACTGAGAAGAGTGCCAGACTGGGTGGCTACCTGTTGACTTTATCTTTCCTTGGGACACTTTTCTTGGATCATTTTGCTTTACAGTTTGTTTTATTAATAAAGTTTACTCTTTGCTTCACACACTTGGTTCAGTTCTTTTTTGTCAATAAAGTCTTGGTGGAAACTTTTAGAAATGGTTTAAGCCTTTGCATGCTTGTGGGATGGGTAAGGAATAGCAGTGGGATGGGCAGGGATACCTGTGAATGGGTAGAGCCTGTGGGATGGGTAAGATACCTGTGGGATGGGCAGGATACCTGTGGGATGGGTATAGCTGTGGGATGGGTTAGGATAGCAGTGGGATGATGAAGAAGCCCTTGTAGTTGAAATAAGTGGACCCTGACTTGGCTTGAGCTTTGCAGGCACATGCTTCCATCTATGGCTCCAACGGTGTGGGGGAAGTTCCACTTCTGATACCACTGCTCTGCAACTTTGTTCGCAGCCTTCTTCATGGAGGGGCACTGAGGAGCTCCTCCAGGTATTCTTCGATGATGGCCTGCACCACTTCTTGACCACAATGCTGATGGTGTTGTGTGGCACCCTCCAGACGTACTGCATGCTCCTGTATGTGGTCCTGAGGCCAGGTGGCACAGAGTCAGTGCACCTTCAGCCCAGGTCCAGGCTGGGACAGAAGTTGGTGTTTGCCTTGGTCAACCTGTGGTCTCAGCCGCCTCCACAACTTCGTCAAACATGGCTGGCGGCATCCTCATGAAGTTTCTGGAATGCACGAGAGTCTTTCGTTCCTCAGCTCCACCATCAGCTTTGTTATACAGTCCGTATCGGCTCTTCTTCGGCGATCCATCTTCGGACCTAGACACTCTTGGCCGCCTCCTTTTCTTCCCGTAGAACAGGGAAAGAGCCTATAGAGGGCTTCACACTGTTGTAGAATGATGGCAGCTACCAAAAGGAGTGTGTGATGATCCATGGTGGAGATGACTGGATGCTGTGGAAGAGCAAGAGCAAGATGAAGGCTGAGAAGAGGTCTGCACAGCAGGGCTACTGGACTGAAAGTGAGATCCAGGTGATTTCTTCCCCTTTTTATAGGTAATATAGGTTTTCCACTAGGTGTCCTTTTGCATCCTCTAGACATCCTGCAGACATCCTAAATATCCGAGATACGTCCCCCTATATGAACGTTTTTTCCGTTTTAATGCTTTGTATGCAAGCTGCATTCCACTTTTCATCCTTCCATGTCCATGCTACTAAACACTGCTCGTCCGTTCCGGATCCGTTTCGCTTCCTCCTGTGTCTGTTTTCCGCTGGAGTGGATTTGAGTTGCGCAGATGCCAGCAGCGGATGCCTAGCGGATATAGCGGACTGCGTAACAGATGACAATGGACGTATAACGGATGTTCCCCGTATGCGTAGAGGTGTAGAGCAGGACGCGTTGGATACATTTTCCGCTCAAAAGTTTTGTGCAGCTCAAAACTTTTTGAGCAGATGAAATGTCAGTAGATGGATTCTGACGGATAGAGAGTATGAAAAAACAGACCAGCAGTGAGTACAGAACTGATTGCATCACGTTAACGCAACTGGATGGCAAGTGTTTCTCTCCGTTTTACATCCTCTTTCCATCCGTTGGTGCTGTGTGACAGGGGCTTTAGTGCTTGAATTTTAATCACATGACATTAGAGAGACTGTGAAGGTCGTGAGGACTGTTCATAAGTCACTTTATTCCATACCATTGTAAAGTTTAAGCGATTGTTAAATAAATGATTGTAAGTCAATGGCTGCTTATACTAACATTGCTGGTTTTGTATTTTTCATTCAAAATTCTTCCATGTCAACAGTGCAGCAGATTTCAACACAACAGTCAGAACACATGAATATTCAGCCTGGCTGGATTTTATATATAATAACTGCAGCAAAATTATGATGTGTACAAGGATAAAAATATATTAAAATACCCACAGTGGAGGAATGAATTGTAAATATGACAAAATTAGGAAAAATGGCAAGACTGACCTCTTTGGTCAGAGATGAAACAACAGGTAGCTTTATAAAAGGCAGGGAACTTTTTATTGGCTTTCTGCTGAAAATAAGGAAAAAGTAAAGCGATTTGTAGATTTGCTGATTGTGAAAGGAGTGGAATAAGGAATAGAAGAGATATTTATAATGTAAATTGAATGAAAACAAAAAGAGGGATAACTATTTATAACTGCAGCAAAGATTTCAGTGAAAGTCTGACTCACAGACAAACACACTTACAGAAGCCTACTGATGGCAGATGAGATTCTACCGAAACGTTGCTACAACTTTAAAAGCACAACTACAATGACGTGGGAAAATACCAAACAAAGCTGAATAGCAAATATATATGTGTGTGTGTGTGTGTGTGCTTCCAGCTTTCAGCTTCCTTCGGGTATTATCCCACGTCATTGTAGTTGTGCTTTTAAAGTTGTAGCAACGTTTCGTACAAACTCAGTACAGAAGCCTGATGATGGCAGATGAGATTCTGCTGAAACATTATGTAATATATATATGTGTGTACCTCCAGTTTGGGCTGGAGGTATTGGGGAGTCTGTTTGTGTTATGGATTGTGGTATGGAGTTATGTTTGTGTCTTGGATTGTGGTATGGAGATTTTTTTGTTTGTGAGCGCAGGCTTCCAGATGCTTGATAGTCTGGAATATTCATACTATTAGGTCTTTTATCAATTTCTATGGCTTCCCTGATTATTCTGTAGCCAGGGTTTTCTATAGTAGCTAGGGTTTTGGTGCCATTGAAGTCGATGCTATGACCTGTGGCTTTCATATGTTGGACTAGTGAGGAAGTGTGTTCCAGCTTTTTTTATGCATTCTTGTGTTCTTCAAGGGTGGGTACTTATCTTCTATTGTGTTGTCCTATGTATGTGGCAGGGCATGATGCACAGGGACTTCATATATGCCTTGGTTTTCTAGGTCAATTTTATCTTTGGGTTTCTTAGGATGGCTGCTATTTTTTGCCGTTTGTGAAGGCAGTCCTTGATGTGATTGCCTGCGTAGTATCTTACTGATTTTGCCTGTTGCTCCTCTATTAAGGGCAGGACAGCCTGTTCCATAGGTTTGTTCATCTTCTGGGTTTCTATTGTGTTTCAATGTGTTTTTGTGGATCAGGGCCATGATTTTTTTTTTGTGGAAAGCCATTAGCTATCTATATTTTGGTCAGGGTCCTGCACTCACAAACAAAAAATCTCTATACCACAATCCAGGCAAGCACCTGGACACAACAGACCCCCCCCCCCCAATACCTCCAGCCCAAAACACACCCAGCCAGCTACCCAAATAAAACTAGCTTCCTAAATATATAATTATTGGCCATTCACAAGAAACAAGCTGCACTAAGAAACCCCAATGCACAAAACACAATTTTGCCAACTAATCAAAGAACACAGCAACTCAAAGACCAATAAAAAACAGACTAGACTCCAGTCAATCAGGATGAGGAAAAAACCATTTCAAATAAAGCAGAAAGCCAGCACCAAATTCAAACAAAAAATGGCTGCCAAGCCTGACACACACGATTAAAAAGAACCCAATACACAAGCCTGAGGACGGCAGATGAGATTCTGTCACAGCCTTAATCTCTATCATAGTTTATTTATTTCTAGTGATTTTGTTAGTTAGCATTATACTGAATCCCGTCTTGGTCCAAATAAATATACAGAAAAAGGCCCCATTGAGTACAAATTTTGACATAATGGATCAGAAAGGTAACATAATGTCATTTCCATGAACCTTTTTATCCGGTGTTATCAATGCTATACTTAATGCAGCATGACTATTTAAGTAATTAAAGGCCTAGTGCGGGCATTTACAATGTAAGGCTATATTTGCATTTTACACTAATGATTTTATAATGAGGGTTTTATGATATTAATGAACACTGTTGGCAGAAAAAAAGTGGAGAAAACCAAACTGAAAAGTTGGAAGTGCCATTCCTTAATGAAGTAGCTGCTGGTAATATTCTGTTGTCATAAGGTGTTAATTTGGAGGAAAACAAGAGCACTTGCAGCAATCTATCATCATATGCTTTATGTGCTTTGAACTTATTGTTATAATAATTTAATCATATCAGAGCTTTTGATGGGAGCTATTTATTTCAAAATTAGACTGTAGAGAAGCCCTAAAATAATTGCATAAATACCATGGAAAACCAATCTGTTTGCAGGAATCAAGCAGTAATGGTTCTCATTGAAGCTCGAGACCTAGTTCCTTAAACTCGGTATCAGTGCCTTGTAGCCTTGTAGTAAAACTTGCTCTAACAAATATGGCTGGCTAGAATCCTCCCAAAAACTGAGATAGATGAAATCAGCTTCCTTTAATCTAGGGTTCTGGAGACATTCTGTCATTCTATGTTTTGCATACATCTGGCACACACAAACACACATACACACACCACTTGAGTCTTTAATTTCTACATCCTCTCCAGTTCCTCCTTTAGGTCCTAGTACTTCTCCAGTTTCTCATGCTCCTTCTTATTAATGTGGCTGCTACTTGGCAACTACTACATCAGTGGTAGGATTAAAAAAATATTTACTACCGGTTCTGTGAGCATGGCTTGGTGGGCCTGGCAGGGGAAGGATACTGTAAAATGTCCAGTCAGAGGTGGTATTTGCCAGTTTTCTGAACTACTTAAAATTTCAGCTACCAGTTCTCCAGAAATGGTCAGAACCTGCTGAATACCACTTCTGTCCTACATGCTACATCTATTACCACTGCTACTTTCTGGCCCTTGTCTACAACTATGATGTCTGCTCGATTGGCCAGTACTTACCTGGAAGTCCTATGAGTTCTTAACCCTCTTATTCTCCATGACCTTCTGTGGGATCTCCCATCTGGATTAAGGAGGGTCTAGCTCATCCACTGTGAAGATGTTCCTCCAAGCTATTCCAACTAGGTGGGCCATTCAGTGTATGCTCCTCTTGTCTGTATCTTATATCATTTCACTATGTGTTGGACTGTCTCTGAGGCCTCTCTGCAGAGTCTGCACTTTGGATTTTGATGTGTGTATGTGTATGTGTGGTGTTTAAAAATCCATAGCAGCACCCACCCAAACAATCAAACAAACATACATACATACATACATACATACATACATACATACATACATGCATACATTCTATATTTGGAATATGTTGACATTGGACTTGAAAAATAGTTAGTTCCAATTATCAGAGGGAAAATGGTTGCATAAGTTGGACATCAGTTGAATGTATCATCTTAATTATTACTAATATGTATTAACCATAAATCTAGTTTTAGCTATAGACGTATTCATGATTCCTGTTGATGTGACACAACAATATAATTAATTATCTTTGCTCCTTACTTCCAATCATTTTAAAATCTAAAGATTCTTGAAGCTGCAATGTTGTGCATGTCTGTGTGTGTGTGTGTGTGTGTGTGTGTGTGTATGGGTTTCAACAATATTTTGTTGGGTTTCCTTGTCAGTTCATCTTTCTTTCTTTTTTCTTCTTTTTTTCTCAGCTGATGTTCTAAGTTTTCAAAAATAAAAAAGCCTTTAGTTTCCAACTCTTAAAGCTATATGAAAAGTTTCAAAACAGAATCTCAAATTATGTATGTGTACGTGAGTGAATGAGTGAGCACGACCTGAGAAACAAATTGTATTGAATTTGCAGCCATCAGAGAGTGGAACTTTAGTGCGCTATTAGAAATTAAGACCCTGAGTGTTTTATCTTTTATCCTTCTCCACAGCGATCAAAACAAAAAACAAGATTCTTTAGCCACAGTGGTGCCATATATATAACAACAGACAGTGAATAGATGGGTTGCTATATTAATTTTGATGTTGTTTATGATAAAATGCAGATTTTAGTCTGAAGGAGAAAAGAGATGTATTCTGTTTCCTTGGATTCCCAAGACCATCTTTTCCCTTAGAAGTAAACAGAATGATCATATTGCTATTCATGTGATACAGCAAGTATTTTTTTAAAGTTTTTATTTTTTAAGACAAGCATATACAAACAATACCTAAAAACATAAAACAATCTTCCATTTTATATACATACAGTGTGTAAGTTGGTTACGAATCTTTTGTGCAATCCTTTCATAGTTGTTACTCACAGTTTATATAAATTTCACATTGTCAAACTAACATATGCTTATATATTTAGCAATTATTAATAATCCATGACTAAACTATNCATCCAATGGTTATATATGTCTACATTATATTTTATATCAATCTATTAAACTTCTATAACAAAATTATCTATTCTGTCACATTGCCATGTCTTTTTATCCAACCATTGATAAAACAAATCCCATAAAATTGTTTATCTTCTTGTTCTCTGATTTCAAATCTCAATTTACTCATTTCAGCACAGTCCATAATGTTCTTAATAACTTCCTCCTGCATAGGTATTTTATCATTTTTCCAAATCTTAGCAAATAAAATTCTAGCTGCTGTTAAAACATTTACAATCAAATATTTCAGCTCTTTGTTGTATATTTCTGGTATAATTCCCAATAAAAAGATCTCCGGTTTAAAGTCTATATGTTGTTTTATCCTTTTTTCCAACCACGTATGGATTTTAGTCCAATATTTTTTTGCATCCGAGCATGTTCACCACATGTGGTAATATGAACCAGGTATCTGATGACATTTCCAACATTTATCCAATTTATTCTTAAACATTCTCACAAGTCTCATCAGGGGTAAATGCCACCCGTTAAACATCTTGTACAAATTTTCTTTATATGCAGTTGACACTGTCATTTTATAGTTTTGAGACCACAATTTTTGCCATTTTTCTAAGTCAATCCCATATCCAAAATTTTTCCCCCAAGCAATCATTATTTCTTTAACTTGTTCTTCCTCCAGTTTAAATTCTAATAAATGTCCATAAAGTTTTTTAATTACCTTTTCATCAGTACCCATCTAAATCAGTCAACTTATCATAAATACCTTCTGTTTTAGAATCTTTATCAAATCTAGATTGTATTTGCAAATATGAAAACCAATTCATTTTTACGCCTTGTTCTTCCAATGCTTGCACCCTTTTCATTCAATATCTCACCATATCTGTTTGTTCCTTTTTATATATTATTGGATAAGAAAAAGCTTTTTATATATTATTGGATAAGAAAAAGCTTCAATGGCAGAGTGATGCAGCAAGTTTTGAACAATTTGTTTCTTGGTTGCTTTCAAGCTATTAGAAATCTTTGAACTGACAAATTTGACAGCACTGAGCAATCCTTAGGAAAATAAGTTTTAAATAGAGGTTTAAGGGTTTAAGAAGGGGAGCTTTGTAATAAAGAGCAAAAGAGGGATTAAAATTTTAATTTTAGAAAGTTGCAAATGGACTAAAATCAAGAAAAATTTGAAATAAGATTTTGAAGTTAACTATAAAGAAACCTTTTATTGTTAATTATTTTTAATATTTTTAAATTGAGATATTGAAAGACATTTTGAATAATGGACCCTAAATTAATTTTAAGAGTGTCTGCCTCTATAAATAGAATGTGTTTTAAAATGTTATGGAAAAGGAATAAGTTTTACCTGACAAGCTTGAGACTGATTTGAAAATGAATTTAAAGATGACAGGCTACAAAAATGGCATTGGCAATGCAAAAGGAACTAGCTGCTGTGTGAATAATTAAAAGGAATATTCAAATAACAAAACAAAAGAGTGACACACACACCCCTAAATTTATCTATGTTGTATTTTAAAAAGACTAAAGAATTTTGTGAGAAGGAACAAAGACAAAAATGAAAAGATATCAAGTTCTATACATTTTATTTGAAAGGACAAAAGATCAAGATCATTAGAAGTACAAAGAAGGAATATAAAACTGATTTATTTAATCAACAGATACGTTGTTATCTCAGGTAATCCTTAATGGACTTTTGCTCATTACGACAGAAATAATGTGTTGTTTACAGATAATGGATGAGATATGAAAACAAGAGATGATTTGTTGTGTTTTTTTAAAAAGTGATACGTTACTAAAATTGCTTATATTTGTGATGAGGGGAGAAGTTATTTTTATGTATATCTTTTCTTTTTCTTTACTATATTCTTCTTTTTTTTTCTGTACCTCTGTTCTCTTTTAGATAGTTTTAGTCTTTATTGTTGTAATGTAAGTTTGAATAAAATTACAATACACACGTACATAAAAAAGAAAGACTGACAATTGTAATAAATCAATATAGATTGCCAGTCTGGATACAAAATGGGAGAAGAACAAAAAAAGATGAAAGAGATGATTTATGAGTGACTTTTTTTATATATATGTACAGATGCTACATGAAAAGAACAGATTATTTTTCCCCTTCCTTGGACTGAGATTTTTAATCTTTGTGACTTATAATGTGCTTCTAATAAATAAGTAGCACAACATTTTTTTTATCCCACGAGAAGTCCTTGGGTCCATATTTTTAGTGACTCTGGGAAAAAAAATCCTTTTAATTGCTATTTGTCTCTAACTACCCTTCTTTTGCTCAGCTTTATTATTAATTATTATCTTTCTTTCTGTAGGAAGGAAATATTTACTCTTTTTTATTCCGGCTATAACAATTACCCAGTAGCCAAGAATTCTGGGAAATATAATTTTATAAAAGATTCCTAGATACAGATACAATCACCATTTTAATTCCTCCTGTTAAACAATTCAGCCTATTACAGAAGTAAACAATCACATACCTTACAGATATTTTGGACTTCAACTCCCATCAGCTGTAGGTAGAATGGCTAAAGGATTATGGGAATTGTAATCCAAAATACCAGTTATTTATGCAGATTCAGAAGTCAAGTGTATAGGATTCAGTGGGGCTAATTCCCACAAAAATATACCTAAAATGGCGATGTACAAAGGAGCATAAAACGGAGCTAGGAGAATGAACTTCAACTTCTCATGGTTTTTTAAAACAAACGAATAATAGCAGTGTTGCAATTTTTTCCAGTTTTCTCTCCTTTTCCTTTTCTCTCTATTCTTCCAAACACACTTCTTATAGAATCTTTAGAGGAACTTAAACTGATTTTCAGGGCTCTTTTGAAAGAAGAAACTCTTCCATTATCTATTCCCCAGCCTTCTACTGAGGTGCAGAAGAACATTTAAGTTTCCATTTAAATGCCTGGTTCATGTAGAGCTATTGATAAATAATGACATCCTGTATTTTTCAAACCTAGAAATATTTACTTACTACAAAACATAAAACTCAAATTGACAGTGACAGTGTGCTACAGATAATTCTTTGGGTAAGTACCCTCATTCACATACCCTCACACCAAAATAGTTCTCCTGATAAGATGGAAGAAAAATGGATTGTAGGTGTAGAAAGAAATAACAAAGATGGCCACAAAAGCATTGGAGCCTTTTAGTATGCCATAAACATTAGCCAATACCAGAATGATTTCAAGTGATGCAACAAAGACATTAAAACATAATGTGGAAGGCCTACAAGAAGCCCATCTAGCTTACTATTGTTTGTCTTTCAGGACAACTATCTGGTCTTCATAAATGCCTGTCCCCATGGAGAGGCTCATAAATATACCTAAAAGCTCATGGCATTCTCCCATGCTGGTTGGAAGAATGCATTCTATCCACTTTTGAAAAGGCAAAGGAGGAGGCTGTGAAGGCTTCTGTCCCATGTTTTCCAAATCAATGCACCAAACTAAACATAATTAAATTCATCCCATTTTTCATAATGTTTTATGCATGTTGTAAAGAATGCATTGGGAGTATGGCAGAACCTGGGAGCAGCGTTAAAAGAGGAATCAGCCTAGAGTCTCTACATAGCCACAAGTGAATTAAGTTCACACACACCCTTGAATTCTAATGACCCTTATCTAACTTCTAGCAGGTGCTGTTAGTTGAGAAGATTCCCGTGTATAGGAATGAGTAGCAATAAATCAGTTCAGTTGGACCTACATGTGTGGACCTGGATCAATGTGGTTCAGTGACTTAATTCTGTGCCCTCCACATGTATGAGAGTAGTACCCAAATTCTGTAGCTAATATGGCATTTTTGAAATGCTAGGATACAAAGTCCAGACATTTGGTAAATGTTTCAGTTGGGGAAGTTTACTATGATAGGAATAGCACTTAGACTATATACCACTTCACAGTGCTTTACAGCCCTCTCTAAGCAGTTTACAGAGTCAGCATATGACCCCCAACAACTTGGGTCCCCATTTTACCAAACTTGGAAGGATAAAAAGCTGAGTCAACCTTGAGCCAGTGAGATTCAAACTGCCAAAGTTCTGGCAGCCAGCAGTCAGCAGAAGTAGCCTGCAGTACTATATTCTAACCACTGTGCCACCATTGTTGATGATATATTTTGATTTACCATCAAAACACAAGAAACTAAGGAGAACATTAATTCTTTTCTGCCAGTCAGTGAAAATCTTAATGTTTAATGGTTACTGCTGTTAAATTATCATATTGCCAGCCAGAATAGAAATCTCCATATGCAATCTATGTGTATGACTAGCAACTCATGATGATGCTCATATCTGACCTCTCCTCCAGATTTCTTGGTATAATACAAGCAATCTTCAGTTTTATTTTACCTTCATAACAATTTTTGAGAAAAAAGCACAATCAACAGATCCTGAAGTTTTCAAGGTCACTCTGGGAGTTTCATAATGGAGTGAATTTTAAAAACTGAGCTCTCCTTTCCTCTAATCAAAAAAAAAAAACTATTCTGCATAGTGCATTGATTACAACCTTGAGACGAGCAGAAAAAGTCCTGATTTATAGAAGCTTGTTTCAGCTTCAGTAAAGACCAAGGCAATTTTCTCTCATCATATTCCTGAATACTTCTGCTTGCCTTACATTTTGAAAATGCCTGATGTTTCCCCTTCTCCAGTCTTTGAAACCAAGGATCAGGAGGAATGTAAGAGCAAATGCTTCAACAGATAGCAATAATCACACTTCAGAACCTGTCCAATCACAATTCTTGAAAGGCCGATTCTCACTACTGTGAAGATACGTTTGGTATTAATAAATTATCTTCCTCTCTAACTGAACATGTAAACAACACATTGTAAACCTTAAAAAAAAACCTTAGAGCAGGGGTGTCAAACTTGTGTCATCACAGCGACATCACGAGACATATCGGGACTTTTTTCCCCTTTCGCCAAACCGGGTGTGGGTGTGGCCAGTATGTCACACATCCGACCCACAAGCCGCGAGTTTGATATTTTTCCTTCCCTATTCTTAAAAGAATCATTGGCAATGATTCAACCTATCTTCATTCCTGCCTTGCAGAGCTAAGCCTGCATTGTGTTCCACAGAGTAAGCCCTTTGTAACACCTAACTTATTCCTATTTCATTAGATTCACTATTTGGGCAACACTCACCTATCTGTCAAATCACACACCTTTCTTTTTAATGAAAGTCCAGAAAGAAGGATGACTGTCATCTATTAGCCTCATAGTAAAGTTTCATCCCACCATGAGGTTGAGATCATCTCAGGTTTCTCTATATGTTCCTGTTGGTGCTGCTGCTCAATGGATGTACAGAAAGCAAGGATGGAGAGAGACAGGTGCTACTTGCTGGATGCCCATTCAATCACAATGTGACACCTATGCCTTTGCAAAGGTTGAATGAATGGGTGCCTGTATATTTGTACAGTGGTACTTTGGTACTCAACTGCTTTGAAACTCATCAAATTTGATACTTGGCACATTTTGACATGAACATTTTGTTCCAGTACTCATCATTTGTTTGGTACTTAATGCACAAGCTAAAATCTGTTGGTGTTGAGTGCTTTGTGACTCTTTACATTATTCCTTATAGGAAAAATGTGTTTGGTACACATTGTGCCTCCTGAAGCCAACAATGAATACTGAGGTACCAGTGTCCTTGTACAGAGACAAATAAGTGGCAGACACGTAAATCATTGTCTGTAAAGCAAAGATTGACTTGCTCTTCCCTCCTACACCAATGCCTGAAATCCTAGGAAGAACACTCATGGCCAGTTCATCAAGGTTGTCCATATAAGGAAATAAATTCCATAAAAAGGGGAGCGAACATTGTTGAGTTGCATTTAGAATGTTGTCTGCTCTCCCAGACAGCCTTGGTTTTTATTGAAGTTTAAATACTTTTAACAGTTTTTAACTATGTGCTTTGCTATATACTGCCCATATAGTGAGATGGGCATCTTTATAAATTTGTTAAATAAATAAGAGAGAACTATACTTGACTGTGATAGACTATTGTACAGAACCCTACAAGCCTTTGCTTCCCTCCCTCTTAGAGCCAGGAAGGAGCCCAAGGAGTCAGGCTCAGGAGTCAGCCCAAGGAGCCAGGAAGGAGTCAGCCCGATTTTAGTTCTAATATTTGTGTTGTTTCCTGGCCTTAAAAAACCTGTGTTGGCACATGCTATTGCTATAGTAGTTTCTATAGAGCTTCTCTAAGGTCATCTCCATGGCTACCTACACCTGGAATGTTTGAATAGGAGTGAAACCATCAACAATTAGGACTCTAATCTGTGGATAGCTGCTGCCAGGGTCTTAATAGGAATGCTAGCATGTCAGAATATTCATGAACTGGTGGAGACATGGTAACAAGGTCAGCCAAAGAATGGCCTAGGAATAGATCAGCCAATGGGAGCTGAATTGGAAACTGAAACTTAAAGAGTGAGTCTGGGTGTAGCTTCTCAGTTATCTGCTCTGAGCTCTGAAGCTGCTGCTTGTGCTTTGCTTGTAACTACTTACCACTTTGGAAAAATCTACTATTGGTATAGTACAATTTACTCACATATTATTATGTATATAAAGAAGTTAATGAATCCTGCTGAATCAATCATCTGTGTGTCCTTTCTGGATTTGATTTCTGCAATAAACTTTAACATAGAATAACCATGTTTAGTATGTTTTGTTCTTGTTGGCTTTTCAAGCTAGAGCTCAGATATTTCATCTGTCTCATAACACAGGAAATAATTCTGTGATGAACAAAAGTGATCATTCCTGCAACTCTCTCTTGTCTGCTTTTTTGAGAGTCAGATGGGAAAAGGAAATATAAGCACCATTGCTCTGTTTTTGCTGCAGATCTCTAGTCTGCCAAGCTTTCTCCCATTCAGAACCTGAACAAAAATAGGCCACAAAAGCAAAATGGAGCCCATGGAGCCCTCTGACAAATATACCTGTTGATAAGCCAAATGGCCCTCAAAAGCTTTGTGTATTAGAAAAAGTTAACTTAATTTTTAAAAAATTACTTTTATCCCACCTTTATTACTGTTATTAGTGTTGTATTTGCACCAAGACAAATTCCTTGTGTGTCCAACCACACTTGGCCAATATAAACAATTCAAGGTGGCAAACTATCCTCCTATTTTCCTCACAACAATAACCCTGTGAGGTGAGTTGGGCTGAGAGAGAATAACTGGCTCCAAGTTACCCAGTTGGCTTCCATGCCTAAGGCAATTTCCAACTCATTCAAAGAACATTTACATTTGAATGTAAAAAACATTTACATTCTAATTAGTTTCATCTAACATATTAGAAAGTGGGGGTTGCTTTTAAAATAGGGAGGGGGGCAGAAGATTCCTAAACAGCATGATTAGCAATTAAGATAAAAAGTACCACCTGGCTTCAATCCCATTCTGGAATGCTTTTTTGGTCTTCACTGCCACTACAAGCTCATTTAGATGAGCAAGTTAGCCTTTGGAAAGTCAGTTGCAACAATGCAAAAATAGCCTTTTGAAACAGCAGTATAATAAACAAAGTTTTCCATGCATTCTCCATTTGCACATCTTGCATGTGAACATTGAAACTTCATCAGATTGTTGCTTCAAACCTAACCATAACTAAAGCAACAATTGAATCATATAAAGTCTGTCTAGGTAATTCTCTACAATCACAACTGAGTTCAAATTTCTGTTGATAGACAGTTGTTAAGTGAATTTTGTCCCATTTTATGACCTTTCCTGCCACAATTATTAAGTGAATCACTGCAAATATTAATAACACGGTTGTTAAGTGAATCTGGCTTCCCCAATGACTTTGCTTGTCAGAAGGTTGCAAAAAAATGTCACATGATCCCAGGACACAGCAACCGTCATAAATATGAACCAGTTGCCAAGCATCTGAATTTTGATCACATGACCATGGGGGGGCTGCAATTGCCATGAGTGTGAAAAACAGCCATTTTCAATACCATTGTAATTTTGCACGGTCCTTTTCACTTTGGAGCTCCAAGCCATGTGGTTCTGTCCACCATTAAACCATCTTTCCAAGTAGTCACCATGTTTCCAGTGTCTTTCTTCCCCACTTGGAACTGAACCCAGAAGGATATTTCTTCCAACATATGACACAGAGAAACAACATAGTCCAGTCCAGATGTATACATGTACATGATAAGAAAAACTAATCTTGCGAGTTTACCAGATGGATGGCACAGGGAACAAAGCTGTTACAGAATCTTGTAGTCCTGCTAGAAATGCTTTGAAACCTCCTCCCAAAGGAAAGCAACAGAAACAGCCCATAAAGTGGGTGTGTGGGGTCTCTTAACAATGCTTTTAGCATATGGAGCTTATAAGCAGTATCCTGAATAACAGGACATGAGCTTCCTATAATCTTCTCAGCTGTCCTTACCACCAAACCAAAAAGTGATGGAGTTTATTAAAATGCTCTCAGTCATGCCTCTGTAAAAAGTGGCCAGGACAGAAGGAGAAAGATGTGTTCTTAATCTGTTCTTAATCTATTCAGATAAGCTTCTGTGTCTCAAATGTATTCTTGACTAATAGTTCACCACTGGGAAAGTAGAATACATGGTGCCCAACTAAACATGGGGAGTAGAAATTTTTTTCTAACTAATCTACACCTTTGGTCAACTGCATCCCAGGAGAAAGACCAAGTTTGAAAAATTATTGGAGTTGTCGTTGATTCTTTGATGTCTATTGATCCCAGAAAGCATAACTTTGGACCATACGGAATTGCAGTACTTTTAGTCCCAAAACAACTGGACAAGGTAGATTGTTACAATAAAGAGATGGGGTTAAATTCTAAATGTAGATAAAACAGTTTTTTTAATTCAAAGGTATTTTCATGAATCTCAGGTGTTGGGTCAAAATTCACTAAAACATCTTTTATATGTTATGTTGCAGGAATCTTTTTAAAAGGAGGACTGCATTCAGAATTGTAACCTTTCATTTGTACTTTGGAAGTTCTCCTTTCCAGATATCCTCTTTTTACACACTTCCACACACAAGTGAATTCCACTCTATACAGTTGAGAGTTGCTCCACATCCATATCTGTATTCAGCTGTTAGCAGTCTTGCCAAGTAAAGCTGCTCACCAATCTTGATGATTTTTAAACTTTACCAACTCCAGGAAACTCTCTCCACAATCATTGGGTTGCTGAGAGATCAGGGTGGGCTACCCAGTTCCTGTGCTTTCCCTGCTGTCCGACATGAGCTGCGGGTGCAACCAAAAGAAGCATAGCATTGCAGCTACTTTCCATAGAGAAGGGGATGTCAAACTCACAACCCACAGGCTGGTTGCATCAAGCGCTGGCCACACCTGCTCCCAGTTTAGCAAAGGAAGGAAAAAGTCACGATACATCACATGACGACGATGTGACAATGCGAGTTTGACACCCCATAGAGGAATTCTCTGATATCTTCCAATCTAATTGGAAAACCATTGCATCCACAAGGAGGCCACTAGGAATAAAAAAGAAATATCCATGCTCATGCATAGCTTTGCTAGTAAAAAATGAAATCATTGACTTGTCCCAAAGGTGTTTTTTTCAAAAGGTAGCTGGACTTTCTTAGTTTTTTTTCCTGAAAACTTCATGTCTCATCCAAGGAGAATAATGGAATAGAATGGAATGAAATGGGAGGGGAGAGGAAGGGGAAGGGGAAGAGGAAGAAAAAAGGAGAAGAGAAGAGAAGAGAAGAGAAGAGAAGAGAAGAGAAGAGAAGAGAAGAGAAGAGAAGAGAAGAGAAGAGAAAATAATGGAGGTCTTCTATTCCAACCCCTACTCAAGCAGGAGACTGTATACACTGTACCATTTCAGGCTAGTGGCTGTCCAGTCTCTTTATAAAAACCTCCAGTGATGAAACACCCACAACTTCTGGAGGCATGCTAAAGAAGCTCCTTGGATGACAAACGAAAAGTTTTCAAAGGAAAATATAAGAAAGTCCAGTTGGCTTTTGGAAAAGAATCTTTTGAACAATCATGACCTGAATGATTGGGAATCTCCATAGACAAACATTGATTTATAGCTTTGGAATGAAGCTGCTGATAACTTGAGATCTGGAATCGATAACAGAGGAAAGCTAATTGAATAGCTCTATGAATTACTGCAGAGGTCAGGATAGAAACTGTGAAGGTCCAAAGAGGCCAGGAGCCATTTTGAAGGATCATTACATTGTTTGGAAGGGAGAAACATTGCTCTACCAGGAGCTGGTTGTTCTGAAGGCCACTAAGGATAGGCCACTAAGGATTAACTGGTCACTTTGGGTTGTGATTTTTTTAAGGGGTTTGCAGGATTTGGGTGGACATTTCTTCAAGCATATGTGGAATTAGAAAAATATGCTAATTTCTCTGTAATTCCTATGAAACCCACAAATCTGGACCCCATGATTAATAAATTGTCTGATATTGTCATGGAATCAAGTATTAACCAATCCATCATCCTCCACTTAGAAACAAACAACCTACTCTCTAATAAACAATTTGGTTTCAGGAAAAAAACTATTCATGTAGATCTGCAACTCTTACACTGCAAAAACATATGGACTACACAATTCGATTAGGGCAAACCAATAGATGCAATCTACATAGAACTTCTGTAAGCCTTTGATTCAGCGGTACATGAACAAACTACTCCAAAAACTAAAATCTTACGGTATCTCTGGACAACTGCCAAAACTGGATAGAAGCATTCCGTTTCAAACAGACAACAAATGGTAAAATTTTGGGAGCGTCCTATCAATTCTGTACCCTGTCAAAAGTGGCATCTCCCAAGGCAGTGTTCAAGGACCAACTCTCTTCAAACTCTACATAAATGATCTCTGTGATCATATCAAGAGCAACTGCGTTCTCTTCGCTGATGATGTAAAGCTATTCAACACCACAGACAATACTGCTACCCTTCAAAAAGACCTTGACTATCTATCAGAATGGTCAAACAAATGGCAACTTCAAATCTGAACAAATAAATGCTCCATCCTACATATTGGCAAAAAAAATTTAAAAAAATACAGGCTGAATAGTCATACCTTGTTGATGATCCAAACTCTGTCAAGGATTTGGGATACTCATCTCAAATGACCTAAGTGCTTGACCCCACTGTACTACATAGCCAAAAAGGTGTTAAGAGTTATTAACCTCTAATCATTAAGTAGCTTTTTCTCTGGTAATTATTTACACTACTAACCAGAGCATACAAAACATTTGCCTAGACCAATACCAAATACAGCCCTCATCAGTCTGGAAAACCCCACATTACGTATCTGATATTAACACCGGTGAGAAAATCCCAGAAATACTTCACCAAGACGGAGTTCTCCACTCCTCTAACTTGTTGCCAGCAATACCTTATGCCACCAGACTTGAAATTCTAGACCTTACAAAACTAGAACTATCGCCACTTTACGTCCGATCTAAGTATAGTATATAAAATCATACATTGCAATTCCTACCTGTCAAATGAATACTTCAGCTTTAACCATAAACAACACAAAGAGCCAAACAATAGATACAAACTCAGGTTAATCCACACCAAACTTGATTGCAGGAAATACGACTTCAGCCAACAGAGCGGTTCATGTCTGGAATACCTTACCTGTCACTGCTGGTTGTGTGTGTGCGCGCCAAACCCCAAAAACTTTAACCTTAGGCTGTCTTATTATTGACCTCACTCCTTTCTTAAGAGGTCTGTAGGGGCGTGCATAAGTTGCTACCAATGTGCCTACCGCCCTGTCCTATGTTTCTTTTATATTTTTTTAATTTTTTTATGTGTATCCATGTATTCATAACTATGTTTTTACTAATACCTATTGTCTTGTAAGCAAATTGACAAATTAAAAAAAAATAAAGAAATTAAAAATAAAATAAAAAAATAAAATAAATAAAATAAAATAAAATAAAATAAAATAAAATAAATAAAATAAAATAAAAAAAATAAAATAAAATAAAATCAAAATAAAATTAAAATAAAATTAAAATAAAAATAAAAATAAAATAAAATAAATAAAATAAAATAAAATAAAAAAAATTCTGATCATTTAATATCTTCTTCTTTCCTTTCTTAAGGTTGTGACATATATAAACAGAAACCACATACACTGTGCCAATCAGCCGTTTTATAAAAGATGTTCCAATGAGATAGCCAAGTAACACTGGTTCTTGTTATTACATAGATAGTTCTCTACATATGACCAATCACTTAGCAACTGTTTCAAAGCCTTTGAACGACCTCCCCTGAGATGCTAATGATCTGTTTCTGAAGTTCCCACAGCTTTAACGGCCCCCAGTCACATATCATATATCAGGAGAACTTGATGATCAGCCTGAACTTTTATGGTTGTTTACAGCATCCCGCAATAACTGGACCACATTTATAAATGGTTGCTGCTGAAAACTGCATTTGCTTCCCATTGTTATGATAAAACTGCGCCCATAAGCAAACCATGATGATTAGAGATAATGGATGGTATGGAAGAAGATAGATAGAATAGATATGACGATAGATAGATAGATAGATTAGATAGATAATAATGAACAGATACAGACGATAGATAAGACAGAAAGAGAGAGAGGCATGAGAAGGCAGACAGACAGTGTGCAATTTTAAAGCCATAAAGGAGATCAAAGCCTGCAACATTTTGATTTTATTATATTTCATTCTTGCAGCTTGCTTAATATTAGAATGCCAAATGGGAAAAACAACACAAAGAAGTAGATGAAGGAAAAAGCATTAGACACTTACCTTTAGACCATATGTTACAGATGTGGAAGGGCATTCAGCTTAAATGAGATGAGAAATTGCAATTATTAACAAGATGTGGAGTGCCAATAAACAAGGATTGCTCAAGCTGGAATGCTTATTTACAAAATCTCCTTTGTATCTGCTTGCCTGGAATTAGATTTATGCTATTTATTTGCGTTAAAGGATTTATATGGTCGCCATTCAGGCAATGTGACTCTGAGCATTGTTTACATGCAAAGAAAATCAAATCCAAGATGTTTTTTTTAAAAGCAAAATCAATAATTACAGCGTTAGTTCTCCACTTACAATTCATTCATTTAGCAAGCTGACTGAAATTTACAAAAGCACTGAAAAGAGTGACTTATGACCAGTGCCTTTACTATTTCATGACTGTCATTGCATCCCCATGGTCACAGTGAGCAAAATTTGTCGCGCTGCCTTGGCGTAACCAGCATTTCATTTATAATGATTTATAGCATTGTAGACTCATTTGATTCAATCATCTTAGACCTCCCCAGCAGGCTTCAGACAAAACAAATTGGGGAACGCCATGTTTTCGCTTAAGCCCATGTCCACTGCACCATCACGGATGCAAAGAGGATGTTTAAAACAGACAAAAAGCTTGCCATCCGTTGGGAAAACGCGGAATGCATCCTTTGTGTACTTCACTGCCATATGTGTTTCATATGCTCTATCGTCAAGCCATCCGGTCCACTGAGATTTCTATCCTGCGCAAGAATTTTGAGCTGCACAAAACTTTTTGAGCGGATGAACTGTTCCCGCCCGCGTACGATGACATCTGCCAACACATACGGGCAACAAATGTTCTACGTACCGCTTGTCATCCGTTAAATGCTCCACTGAATCCTCTTGGCACCTCTGGCACATCCTCCAACTCACATCCGCTGCCAGCTGAAAACGGAACAGAGGAGGGAAGCGAGCAAAAGCGTACCACAGAATGCGACACAGCGTTAGGAGCACAGAAATAGGAAAGGATGTCAAGCGGATGCATCTCGCTATACAAAGCATTAAAACAGACAAAACGTTTGTATATGGGCCATTGTATCTTGGAGAATTTAGATGTCTAGCAGTATGCCATAGAGTATGTGAAGCGACCACCAGTCAAAACCGATATGTTTCCTATAAAATAGGGGAGGAAATCACCTGGATCTTCAGCTATGAGATCCAGCAGCCGTTGGGTAACAGACCTCTTCACCCTTGGGTCTTGCTCTTCCACCATCATCCACTGATCTCCACCATGGATCTCACACAGTCCTTTATGGTAGCTGCAATCAATTCAACACCAGAACCAAGCCCTGTTCAGACTGTTCACCTTTTCTACGCCAAGCTTAGAAGAAGGAGAAGATGTTCAGACTGCTTGGGTCCGATTGATGGATCCGGAGAAGAATGGAAGTTTGGACGTTATGACACAGCTGATTGGTGGACCCTAAAGGAAAGAAAGACCTCATGCATTCCCAGCCCACTTCATAGGATGCCACCAGCCATGTTTGCATTGAAATTAAAGCAGGCGTCTCAGACCCAGGGTTGTCCAAAGCCGGAGCCTGGACTGACCTTGAAGGTGACCCTGACTTCTGCGCCACCTGGCCTCTTGAACCAACATACAGAAACATGCCCAGTATGCCTGGAGGGCTTGCCACACAACAGCATCAGCAAATGTGTGATCAGAGAAGTGGTGCAGGCCATCTCGAAGAAATATGTGGAGAGCTCCTCCAGTGTCCCACCACTGAAGAAGGCTGCGAGGAAAGTTGCCAAACATGGTATCAGAGTGGAACTTTTCCCACACCGTTGAGCCATACGATGCGGAAGCACGTGGCCTGCCCAAAGCTCCAGCCAACTTCAGGGTCCTCTTATTACACTACAAGGGGTCTTCTTCTTCAGTATTATCCTCTTCTGCATTGGTTGATGGTCGACTACATATGTTCATGTACATCGATGCTTCAGGCACGCGAGGGTCAGCTTCAGATAGCCAGGAATACAATGCCAATGACCTCAAAGGATGGGCTGGAATGCAACTTCATCATGGGTTTTCCAGATCCAGATACCCTCCTACCCAATGACACACAAGATGTCCACTTTTCATCGTGGGACGATCGACGCCTTCTCCCTCAGAACCTACCTCATGAAGCCCTACAGTTCCTCAAGAATTCCTCAGCCGTGAAGGAGAGAAATCTTCACACTACAGGCTGTCCAGGCGCATAGGACGGCAAGATTCGGTCAGAGACTATGCCTTTGGCATCCTGGCCAACACAGGCTTCCAGCGTACTTCTCACCACCATGCAGTCATCACCCACAGACTTGGAAAGAACATCGTGGAAGCTTGCTGCCATCCTGCACAATCTCATGCGCACCCTGCTACCCAGTTGTTGCACGAACAGGCTTGTGTACCGACCCGTCAACAAGGGGAATGGCGGAACATGGAGCCTGGTGAAATGGAGGCCTAAGGACGAAAACTTGATAGACACTGTGGATGACAAGGCCCCAACAGAGCTACACATGAAGGGGAAGAAGGCAGCGCAGCCTCCTGAAAACACTGTGCCCCAACTCCCCAGCTGAGACCATGGAGTGGCAAGACAGGATGATAGAAATTGCTTAAACAGATGCTTCCTTGAAGCCTGTCTCATAAATGAAATGAGATTGCTGCCATGATGTGAGTGGTCCTTACACATGCAATAGGGCCATTAATAAAGCAGCTTGTTTATTTTGAAATATGTTGATCAATGAATAATTTTGTTATCTGATAAAAAGGACCATAGGTGTGGCAGCTGTCAGGGCGGACCCATACAGTCCCACTATGCTTTGCACTGGAGGTTACATCTATCCCCAGCATCCTTACCCATCCCACAGCTATCTTTCCCACCCACAAACTACTCATTACCCATCCCACAACTATCGTACCCATCCACAACTATCCTTAATCTATCCCAACAAAGCATTGCAAAAGGCTTAACCATTTTTTTCAAAAGTTTTCACCAACACTTCATTAAAAAAGTTAAATAAAAGGAACCAAAGTGGCCTGAGCAAAGAGAACCTTTATAAAATAAACTGGTCTTAAGGATATAACTGTCATGACTTTAAAAAAAAGCAAAATGAACCAAGTAAAGCTGTCTTTAAAAGCATAGAAGATAAAGTGAAAAGGGTAACAACTCAGTCTCTGGCACGATTCTCAGTCACTCTGAGCATGTCCATGGTCCTCAGCTGGTCAAGCGGCCAGGACTTGTGGAGGTGGCTGTGGCTGGAGTTGACTCGGTCTGACGGCGCCATTGTGGTTACTTGGCCCCGAGAGTAAACAACACGGGCGATGGTGGTTCAGGAAATTAATCCCGAGAGCTGACTCAGTCCTGTGAGGTTGAGAGGCCCCATCAAGGACCTGGGATGTTAGGTCCAAAGTGATGACAGATTGTCCGTTTGATGGGCTTTGTGGCTGTGGGGTGGAGGAAGGGGATGTAGTGGGGTCGTCTGGTCTGCAGCTGTGGTCAGGTGAGGCGTCTGGTTGGCATTGCGCATGAACCTGGGCCTGGACTGAAGATCTGCCTCTGCTGTGGGGAAGTTCCTGGTTATCATAGCCTGGTAGGCTGAGGGGCTTGTTTGAAAGCCGTGGAAGGGCATGTGACATCAGCCTGGGCTGGAGGAGCAGACCTGCCGACTGGCTTCGGAGCATTGAAGCTGCGGCCCCGGAGCGGTGTGCAGAAGTGCTCTGTGCATCTTCTGCTTTCATCAACCTAGCGTACTGGGCCTCGGGCAGGTCCATGAGGGTCTGGACCTCACGAGGTATGAAGGGCCTTACGGTCCGAGGATGTATGTCACTGCTGGACCACTCGAGAGACGAAGGTTTTTGCTGGTTCTTGATGGGTGTCCCTGATCTCCAACAGACAGTGTGCTCTGGCCCCCCAGTACTGCCCCTTCTCTGCCTGATTTCGTGGCAGGGGAGCTGGCGGTGGTGTAGGGTTGCGTTCTCTCGCGTGGCTGCCGCTTCTTGCTCCATTGTGAACAGGGGATTCCTCCAGATCCTTCTGGCATGCCGAGAGTGCAGCTGTCGCGGGCAGGGGGGGTTCTCTGCCATTGGGCCCTCCAAAGGACACCTGCCTGGACATGGTAGTAGCTGTCTCCTGGCTGGAAAGAGGGACTGGCTGTCTGGGGCTGCTCTGAGGGAAGGTTGTCAGAGGGGCTGCTCCTCGGTGGTGCCGACCACACCCTCCAGGAAGCTGCACTTGCTATGAATTCCGTACCTCTCCTGGTCATGAGCTTTGACACGTGGCCTTGGCCAGATTCTATTTGAGGTTCGTAAGCTTGCCATACAGCGTGACTGCATGTACTTCCGACCATCCCAGCGAACTAGGTCTGAAGGAGCCCCAGGCTCTCTGCCTTCTTCTCTCCAACCTGCCTGCTTCCCTTGAGTGTCGTTGCATAGAGTCCTGTGGCCCTTTCTCCACAGGCTACTTGTTCTCCCTCAGCTCATTCCATCACCTCCTCCTCATGCCTCCTCGGAAATGGTGTACTGTTTCCTCTTTCCCTTCTCCTTCCCTTGCCTCTTTCCTCCCTCTGGCAGGGCCTCAGGGGCTGTGAGCAGCCCCAGGACTTGGAGGGCCTTGGGGCTGCCCGTCCACCAAAGCAAGCCACAGAAGTGAGAAGCACCCCAAGCGCGGGCCACAGACACAAAGTCGACGACCCGAAAGAGGCCCAGCAAGCACAGCAGCACCAGCAGAAGCACCAGCAACACCAGCAGCACCACCAGCACAGAAGAAGCACTAGCAGCCACCAGCAGCACCAGCAGGAGAATACACAGCAGCACCTAGCAGCACCAGCAGGAGAAGCACCAGCAGCAGCAACACCAGCAGCACCAGCAAGGAAAGCCACACCAGCCAGCGCAACACCACAGCACCAGCAGCAAAGCAACAGCAGCTTCAGAGTCAGTGTGCCAGGGTGGGATGGTGGTTCTGTCCTCTTTCCAGGATGCGCAGGAGTAGGCACAGGCTTTCTCTTCTCTACCCTGACTGACGAACCATGGTGTATTCGAAGATGTCTGTGGCAGCACGTCCTTTCCTCTGAATGCTGACTGCTTGCGAGCTGGCATTCCCTTTATATACTCCGTGGATCGCTGACGCAATTCATCCTCCCCCACCATGCCACCAGTGAACGCTTTGCATCCGCCAATATGCATCCGCCTTGCTTCCTATAGGGCGTCCGTGATGCAATCCGCATTCATCCGCTCCTTCCGCTTTGCGTCAGCTTCGCACCAAATTCTCCCCCGCGAAGCCTTTCGGATGCTGTCATCCACTTGGTCCATCTGCTTCCATTCGCCACACTTCCTGACGAACATCTGCTTACACATCCTCGCCCTACGTACTACCCCCGTCCGTTCCTTTCCATTCTTTCTCCTGTTCTGTTTATCGCAAATTTGGAGGCACTTTGGACGCGGATAACAATGATGGAGCCACCCCCAAAATTTTGCTCATCCGCTGTGTCCTTTTTGCATACGTTTTGCATCCGTCGGCCAGTGGGACCTAGCCTTTAACAGCTGCATGATTCACTTAACAACTGAATGATTTGATTAATGTCTACGGCAAAAAGGTCATAAAATACAGATGCGGCTCAGTTAACAATTGCCTTTTTTGCACTGGAATTTCTGGTTCCAATTATGGTTGTAAAATGAGGACTACCTACAACAAGTGACTTGGGCTCACATTTACAGAATAGAATACAGAATAACAGAGTTGGAAGGGACCTTGTAGGTCATCTAGTCCAACCCCCCACCCAAGTAGGAGGTCCTACACCATTGCTGATAGATGGTAGTCCAGTCTTTTCTTGAAAGTTTCCAGAGATGAAGCTCCCACAACTTTTGAAAACAAGGCTGTTCCATTGGTTTATATTTACACTGTGTCTGAATGGAATTTAAACCATTCTACTTCCAGTGACTGAGGGGATAGTTCTTAAAGCCTTTCTAAAGGATAGCAAGTTTGGGGCCAAATATTGTTGGGGATGGGGATGAATAATTCCGGAGTGCAGGTGCCAATACAGAAAAGTACAGAAAATACTGCCTTCTGGGTCCCATCAGGTAAGTGGTGGGATTCAAAACTTTTTACTACTAGTTCTGTGGGTGTGGCTTGGTGGGTGTGGCATGGCTTAGTGGGTGTGGCAGGGGAAGGTTACTGCACAATCCCATTCCCTACCTGCCCCACTATCCTGCTTTCCAGCTCCTTTCTCCTGTGCAGGGCAACAAAAGAAGACCTAGCCAATCAGCTGGGACTCGGGAGGCAGAGAATAGATGGGGGCAGGGTCAGTCAGAGGGGGTATTTGCCAGTTCTCAAAATTTCCACTCCAGAACTGGTCAGAACTGAATACCACCTCTGCATCAGGTGCTACTGTTGCAAGGAAGGGATCTCAAATGTGCCCACGCCCTATTAGAATGAGTGAAACTGACAGTCATCCTTGGGGAGAGGCAATCCTGCTAGTAACTAAATAAATAGTGGATGTCTAGCACAGAGTTTTAACAACATGGTTGTCCTCGATGTTCTCCATTATCACGCAAGATAAAAATCACTGCAGGCCTTTAGGCAAAACATAAGCTCACTTACTCCCTGTGGAATTGCTGAGCTTGAAACCCAGTTCACCACTCAGGGCTGATTGGACTGAGCTCCATGCCCCAACATCCCCATGCCTGACCTAGTCCTCTTCCTACTTTCAGTTTGACAGGAAATAAACCTCTGACCTCTTTTCCTGCTGGGCATCGAACATGCTGTTTTCCGACAGTTCAAGAGATGCAGTTGGTTTTGATTGCTGCCCTTGCTTCATTGTGGGCAAACACCTCCACTCCAATTGTTCCTGAGCACTGTGGTGGCGCAGGGGTTAGAATGCAGTACTGGAGGGCTAACTCACTGCTCACTCCAAGAGTTTGATCCCGACTGGCTCAAGGTTGACTCAAGCTTCCATCTTTCCGAGGTGAGTAAAATGAGGCCCCAAATTGTTCGGGGGCAATAGGCTGATTCTGTAAATGGCTTAGAGAGGACTATAAAGCTCTGTGAAGCGGTATATAAGTCTAAGTGCTATTGCTACTGAGCATTGTGCCCAGAACAGTCCAGTCCCTGCTCTCCAAATCATCTTTTTTACATAGTCATCAACAGAATGCAAAGGAAAAGGACTTTTTTTTCCTTTTTTTATACCTTCTTTGTTGGAACAGTGAATCAATGGACCTGACCTTTTTTAAAGAAACCGAACAGTTGTCCTGACTTTTCCTTCTAAACCAAGGAATAAAGGGAAAAAATATTGTGTTTTTTTAACAGTCCAAGAGGGAGGTGATAAAAGACATTGATTAAAAGCCACAGTCAACGTAGCCTGAGCTCCATCAGGCCATTAGTGTGGTCAAAGTAGATGAAAAGGTACACATCCAAGTCAGGACTTCTTATGCCTGCTAGCTATAATTCCAACATGGGAAACAAGCAAGTGAAGATTACAAGGAGTGGAAACTCCATTAAGGAGAAAAAAATTCAATACTTTATCCCTTCACTTTTATACTCAAATATATTCTAAGCTTGAGATGGGTAACTAGGGCTCACTTGCAGTCTAACTTTCTCTTTTTTTTTTTACATCTCTCTAAAAGCAGAATTTCTCACCATCTTCTGGTAGGAAATAAATGGCAATTGCTGTACAAGTCCTTAAACTGGTACACCACCATTACAAAACACTTCTCTTCCAATCTACCACCAACCAAGTGCACAATGCAGTTCTACCTCAGAGGTGGGATTCAAATTTCTTAACAACTGTTTCTGTGGGCATGGCCTAATCTGTGGATATGGCTTGGTGATCACGTGACTGGATGGGCATGGCTTGTTGACTGGGCATGGCTTGGTGGTCACATGACTGGATGGTGTGGCTTGGATGTAAATATTGTAAATATTTATGTAAATATTGAACTTTTTATTTAAAAAGAGTAACTTTTACCCAAAATCAGCCAAAGCAGGCAGGCAGATTGAATTGGTCCCAGAATCATAGATTCACTCAGAGATCTACTATTTGCAATCTGCTGCCTGAGTCTGTCACATAAAATTTGCTTGCAAGCAAATTTATAAAATTTGCTAGCAAAAAAACCTCACAAAATTAATTCACAATACACCATGTGTGTAAATATTGGATTTTTTATTTAAAAAAAACAACTTTTACCCAAAATCAGGCAGGCAGATTGAGTTACTCACAGAATTACAGATTCATTTAGAGATCTATCTTTCTGCAATCTGCTACCTGAGTCTGCACTTAAAAATAGAAGCTAGGAAGATTCAGCTCTGCTTTTAGATTAGCTATAAAGCAAGAAATCAAATGATTTCCTGCTTTCTAGCTAATCTAAATCTCCCAGCACCCCTGATAGCTGGAACAGCTGATGGTCAGTGTTAAGCCTGGGTTCCCCAACCAGGGTTAGGGAGACAAGCAAAACAGAATGTGCAGCGTAAGTCAGACAGGCATACAGATAAATGGGTGAGCTAAGTTTGTATGTTGATAACATACAGTAAAACACCAGATAAGCTTGTGTTATCACAAATATAGTTTATTACATAATATATAGCATAGTCAAATAACAGTCCAGTAGTCTTGTGTCATATAGTCAGTCCATTCAGGGATATTCAGTTATCAAAGTCCGTGCAGAATATCCGAGGTCAGTTTCACTTACAAATCAGTCCTTTGTTTTTCTCTCCCGTGCGAGCGATGGCAGTCTTCCAAACAGTAATTAGGAATCTTCAATGCCAGAGAGCCAGATAGCCAGAGAGCCATAGAGCGAGATCTAGAGACCACGCTGCTGGCTTGCTTATTTTAAGGAGTCATAACCACTCCCCCAATAACTCTTTCTCATAGTTAAAGATACAGTCACTTTAACATACATAACCAGGATTTAACATACATAACCAGGATTACTTATTTGACCTAAACTAGTTAGGGCAAACACTGTTATCCCTAACAGTCAGGGAAAAAAGAGGAAAAATAGCAGCCTAGCAGGCAAGTTGGATGGTGCGCATGCCAGGTAAGTAGTGACTGGGCGGGGTGGGGAGGGGCATTTTTATGTTGCCCAAAGTCACTTATTTGTGGGTGGTTAGACAAATGATAGAGATAGCTAGATAGCTAGATAGCTAGAGGGAGGGAGGGAGAGAGAGAGAGAGAGTAAGTAGGTAGGTAGGTAGGTGGTAGATTATGATGGACAAGCAGGCAGGCACAAAATGTATGTATTTTTCTCATAAAGGTCAGGCAGAATCTTGCATACACTTTCTGAATCAAAGACAAAGATATTGTGTCCAGTGGCTAATTCTTCACTTTCCAGCCTACAGTGTGTTACTGCCACACATTAAAAAAGAAAGGACAGTGATTCTTCAGTAATTCTTATGACAACCTTTTGCAGAAGGCTAAGTTACATTGCCTTCAGTTCATTTCCAGCCATACCCCTTGCATTCTTATCCGTGCCAAGAGCAATAAATTATGCCAGAGGTCTCCAAACTTGACAACTTTAAGACTTGTGGATTTCAACTTGTGGAGTTGGAAGTCCACAAGTCTTCAAGTTTGCCAAGTTTGGAGACCCCTGCATTACACGATGCTGACTCCCATTGTATTTATCTGTTGCCTATAAACCATCTTTCAGAAGCATTCAGTAAAAATAGAATACTCAACAGGAAAATTTTCGAGAAGATTTATCTCCATTACTTTGGTATCACAGCATTGATACACTTTTGACAACAGATAAATGGGTAGGAGAATTGAATAGAGAAATACCCCATTGGGGTTCCATAAAAAAAGTTTGTGTTTCTGTTTGTTTTGCTTATTAACACAACTCCACAATAGTAGTAGTAATAGTAGTCATAGCAGTAGTATAGTACTTAAACTAATACCAGTGGGATGTATTATCAATACTAACAGCTCCTTCTTGAGAAAAGTGTTCCAGTCTGTTACAACCAATGATTAGTAAGAGAGAGATGACGTTAAGGTCTTCTGTTCTTGTTGCCTCTCTGACCTCCAGTTCAACTTCCTCTGACCAGTACATGGGTACCTTACCAGTGTAATGCAAAATCATATTTAGCCTTTGTCATTTTCACATTCATGCTGCTTTTTGATGAATAATAAGCAAGGACATGTCGGCAAGGAGAGATACACATTACTCAAGAGAAACAGATATGATGGCAATGAGCCGTAACCTGGCAAGTGGAGTGAAAACCTAATTTCATTTGAAATTTCTAGTAAAGGAAAAAATCTAATTTTGTCTAAATGGAATGTCAGGCAAATGTTGAGAAAGGTCCTGGTTAGCTGAATTGGATAGGAAGGGACAGTATTTCAAATAGATTGGCACATTTCACGGGGAAGATGCATCACATTTCTCTATTGGTACGAAATTGCATCTGGGAGAGATCATCATATAGTCAACCCTCTGATCTTGAAGCAAGATAATCCAAAGAGAATCCTTCAAAAGGCCAGCAAAATTCAGTCAAGGGCAGGAAGTTCACCTACTTATTTTATACAGGAATGGCACACTTGGGTGGGAGAGCAGAATGACAGGATCAAAAGGCAGAAGTAATGTTTCTGCCTATCAGCTGATGAAGACATTGGGTTTATTTTTGTGGTTCGTATGCAGATCTATTTATTTTCATACCGAAATTAACTCTTAATCATAGATAAGAAACTTAACTGTGGTCTGTAACTCAGACAACCAAGTAGACTTCTAGGACTTGATCAGTGCTGCCACTGTAATCCTATGTTGGCTCCAAAAGTCCCCTAAATTCAATGGGCTTTGTTTTATTTTGTAACTGTTATGTTTCTAGCTTTTTACCTGATTCAGTTTCATGTAACCATGAAATTGATTAAGAAGATGGAATGGAATGGAATAATCATAAAGATCCCTATTTCTGCCACGGGAGAGGAGTATTATACAGAGCTTCCATGATAAAGCAAAGTTTCTCACTTTTGTCATAGGTTCTAAGTATGTGTATTTAGGTGTATAATATGTGTGCATATAATTGATTATGTGCTATCAAGTCAATTTTGACTCTTATCAACACATTGAGAGATTTTCTCCAGCAATAGGTCTCTAATGGGCTCCTTCAGAATTTCCAATGGTGCATTCATCGCCACTCATCTTGTTCCTGGTAGCCTCTTCTTCTCTTTTTTTCCTTCTACCTTTCCAAGCATTAGAGTCTTTTCCAGAAAGCTAGGTCTTCACATAATGTGTCCAAAGTATGATAATTTGAACCTAATCATTTGTGACTCAAGGAAGAACTCTGGCTGATTTGCTTGATGAACAAAGAGAAGAGATCCAACTGAGCAGACCCTATTTTTTTTTTTTGCGCTGCCCACCCCCACCCTCAAATCTCCAGAGGATTGTGGTATCTTCTGGATAATGAAAAGTTGAGAGTGGAAGAGAAAATCAAAGACTGCGTTTTCACTCATTCCACTGAAAGGAATTATTCCCTGGTAGAATAAAAACTGAATCCCATCTTTTGTAAGAACCATCCTGATGGGAACTAAATACTGTCAAAAAATATTTTTGAGGATGCTCTGCTCTCTCATAATCCTGTGACAAAGATTAATGCTGTTGTGATCTCTAAAGGATAAGCTAATTCCTTTCTTATATCATCTCTAAAGTGATTAGTGCTTTTTAACACACTATTCTCTTTCAGATTCTCTCTTGCATTGGATAGGAGAGATAAAAGAGAGCTGCAGTATTGACCTAGCCCGGACATTGAAAGAATTACTAATATGTAAGTAGAGTTCCTAGGAGCAAATAATGCATGAATATAGATAGGACATTGAGATTTGAAGTAGAGATGAATGGGAATTAATTTGCTCCTCAGCTTCTTCCCTGACATTCCGATGCAAATAAGTCAGGTGTCTATCATCCATATGTCATTCAATAACAATGTTTGTCTTCCAATGGGATTTGATCCTTGACATCACCTATTTGACATCTGACAACATTTTGGAGTTAGCAGACAGACAAGTCATTTAATATTTAGCAGTCCTTTGGTTCTCAATATGTCACAATGTTTGATATCTGACAGGTGCTTAAATAGCTCTATCCTAGCCCCTAGTTCTGGTGGCATCTCACAAAGGGATTCTCCTCTGTTCATTTCAGAGATCCAGTTATAACCACATAGACTTAACATCATGACTCACTTGAGAGATGCCTTAATGATGTCTTCAATTAACAATGCAGGATTCTATTTGCCATGTGGTTTCTAAGGTGCTTTAGAGAACATGGGGGCAAGCACATCATACTTATCAGCAATTCCTTAAAGCTGCATCATTCATCTTTCAAAAGAATCACAGGAAAACATATATTTTGTGTAAGATGCCCTTGATACATACAATATATGATAATATATGATTCTATAGGCATTCCATATTTGGATTTGGATAGTCCCAATTTCGAAGTACAGTATCTAAACCTAGTCTGGAAGAAAGAGGACTGCTTCATGATTCATTTGCAAGTCCACGGACTGGCATGTGATTGTTATTCATATTAACTGCACTGCCATGCTTATGTATCTGTCTCCTTTCAGATGAGGACAAAAATAAACCTCACCAAGAACTGTAAATGAATATTCTAGAGGAAGCTGATTCTAGAGTTTATAAAAATGTAAAATACATCCTCTAGAGGAGCTTGACTCTTGGTATCTCTGCAGACCATCTGTGTAAGTTTCTTAGCAACAATACAGAAGTGGTATTCAGCAGGTTCAGACCAGTTCTGGAGAACCGGTACCGGAAATTTTGAGTAGTTTGGAGAACCAGCAAATCTCACCTCTGACTGGAGATTTTACAGTGTCCTTCCCCTGCCACGCCCACCAAGCCACGCCCACAGAACCGGTAGGAAAAAAAATTTGAATCCCACCACTGACAAGAAGTAGCTAGCCATGGACTGCCTGATTTTCTGTCTCTCTACCTGAAAGCAGAACAAGAAGCAATGAATGGAAAATAATCAAGGAGAGAACCAACCTGGAAATAAGGAGAAGTTTCCTGACATTTAAAACAATTAATCAATCAATTAAACAATTGCCTGTAGTTTTGGGTGCTACATCACTGGAGGCTTCTAAGAAAAGACTGGACAGTCACCCGTCTGAAATGGTATAGGGTCTCCTGCTAGAAGACCTCCAAGGTCCCTTCCCTGGTTATTCTGTTATTCTATACAGCACATGGACCCTGGAATATTAGTCTACCCAAAGCCAACCATGAAACCCAACCATGCAGAGAGATTACTGCCACAAGAAAACATTCAGAACACAAACCATTATATTGTCAGGTCATGATGGATCTGATTTTCTGCATGATGGATACGATTTAAATGCCATGGGTTAATCTTGAGTGAAATTAATATGTGCTGTTAATCAAAACATCACTGGAAAACTTAGGCCAATCCCCAAAAAACTAAAATTAACAATAGGCTTAATCTAAGCTGAATCTTAGCCAAGCCACTTGGCTTGTGTGATAGAACAAGGGGCATCCTTCAGATTGCTTACATTCTAAAACTTATAGTCAACATTAAGCTTCAGACATGACTGAGAAGGTCATGCAAAGAATATCAGAAGCAGCAACATTGGCAGCAGAATTGGGGAGCAGTTGTAAGTGCATAGCTCAACCTTCTCAACATACAGTATACAGATGTAGATGTGTAGGAACAATTCATTCAGGGGAAGTGCTGACACCACTGCAAAAACCGACAATGTAACAATCCCAGTGACTGTAGTCACTGACTGAATACAAAGGACTTTCTTGACCTCCACAAATCAGAGAATATTTGGAAAAAAATCAAGGAATTTCAATAATGTTCAGAAACATCATGCTGCACCAGAAGGAACATCATTTGAAACAGAAGGTGGCTCCAAGCTGTGTTCTTTCAGTCCAAATTAGTATATTTATTTCTTTGAGAGTGAAATAAAAAAGCAGCAGATTCTATAGCTGGCCATCATCAAAATTCATATTTGGAATAACATTGAGTTATCCTAAATTACATTTCCAAAGGGATATGTTTTAAGATTTTATATACCTCATGGTTGACAGGGGCACTATGTAATTAGCTATTTATATGCAAGGAATGCAAGAGATAATTAGAAACATGGATTATGGAGAAAGGCAGTGGTGCTGACAGAGGGCAAAAGAAGCCAACATATTAAGTCAAATTTGAATAAACATTCACATGGTTTATTGTATGTCATTTGTCTTGTCTTACATTAATACTTCATTTAATATGGTGCTAATGCATCAGATTGTAATATACTAATTTATAAATTAAACATGCATCTTTCTAAATACAGCAGCAATTGGCCTAGCAAATCAGTTAAACCTCCCGGGAGATGTTAAATTGAATTTCATATGTTTGGTGACTCTTGGGTGATGGTATGTGTATTTGTAACGGCCACTTCTGGACCCATTGAGTGGCCTGAATTTATTTTCCTTTTATTTAGCCTGGCAGGATGACTTTGGAAATACAGAATGATTAGTGGAATAGGCATGTCAAGCTAACCAAGTTTATCTGTTCAATATTGCTCTATATCATGGATTCCCAGTCTTGGCCATGTTAAACTGCTTGGACTTCAACTGGCTAAGGAATTCTGGGAATTGAAGTCCACCCAGCTTAAAATAATTAAAGTAGGGAAACCGTACTCTACAAAGTACAGCTATTTGAATCTGGCAGTCCTTGGTCAAAGTAATGTACATGTAGACAAGTCATTGTTCCTGGGCTATTCATATGGGCTACACATATCACATTCCCTTATAAATCCTGGGTTTTATAACAACCCAAACTTATGTGTGCATGAAGACTGTTTGGTATGTGTGTATGTATGACTGTACAGTCTGTCAGGGCTGCCCTCTTGACATTTTTTTCAACTGCCTCCCCACAAGATATCACCCTTCCCAAAAGACAAAATGCAGCATCAGAAGAGGGCAGTTTATATAACGTTTGCATAAGAAGGCATTTTATGCATAAATGAATATTTACAAATAATCAGAAATAATCATTGCAATTCAATAAGTGATGTCCATAATGAAAGATGGTAATCAGGTGCTTTGGGTCAACTTAGAAATATATCTGGCCTGTTGCAGGCATTTTCTCTGTTTCTCAGCTTGACACACTTGGAGGGAGGAGGGAGCTTTGGAATGTCAGACAGGATATCAACAACTTACTATCTTGTGGGAACCAAGGTCATCCTACCAGGTGCTGACCAGAGACAAGAAGATGTTACCAAGGAGATGCCAGAATACCTAATTGGACAATGTGACTTGTGACAAGGAGGGAGGAACCCCTCTGATCTTTAATTATACTGAAAGTGCTTTCTTTAAGTCAGTATTCGGAGATCCTCCACCATCCTGGATACCTTTACTATTTTCTCATCTTAGGGTTCATTTTCTGTCAAATACACTTGGACTAGAGAACTGTTCAAAACAAGTACCCCTTCAAAGAGAGGTGAATCCCTAAAAACAAGGCAATAAAGCTATTCTTCCAATACTTGTGAGTTATTAAAATAGAATTGAAAAAATCCAGAGGACCACTAGGCATCACCCAAGGGCATTTGTGTGTATATTTGCTGCCATTTAGTGGCTTTCAGAATTGGCGCTGTTTCAATCTTGTGGTTCCATAAGGCCTGTAGAAGAAAATTTTCTTCTGTGCTGCACAGTTTTTAGTCTCAGATTTTGTCACTTTGAATGTACACTAATCAGCATATGTTAAAATGAAATGTTGTGGCATACAGTTCTCAGAGGGCCTCCACTCCACCTCCAATATATACTGCATAAACATGACTAAATAAATAAATTCAAAATTATGCATATACCCTCATATATTATGTGACATGGAGAAACAACACAGTCTAGTTCAGATGTATACATGTACATGGCAAGAGAAACAAATCTTGTTAGTTTAACCAGGTGGATGCCATAGGGAACAAAGCTGTTATAGGATCTGGAAGTACTGCTAGACATACTTTGAAACCTCCTCCCAGAGGGAGCAACAGAAACGGACTATGAAGTGGGTTTATGGGGTCTCTAACAATGCTTGGAGCTTTAAGCACATAGGTCAGAATTGTCTCTACATAGAAAACTAGCACATCATTTGAAAGGGCTAGATTAGACCCATGTCCTCCTTAAAATTAAATAAAATATTATCAGGCTTTTACCCATTAATTTGATAGGTGGATTGCTACTTTAAGAGTTACATTCAGAGGTGGTATTCAGCAGGTTCTGACCAGTTCTGAAGAACTGGTAGCAGAAATTTTGAGTAGTTCAAAGAACCGGCAAATATCACCTCTGACTGGCCCCACCCCCATCTATTCTCTGCTGGGTCTTCTTTTGTTGCCCTGCACAGGAGAATGGATCTGGAAAGCAGGTTAGTGGGGTGGGGAGGGAATGGGGATTTTGCAGTAACCTTCCCCCAGGAGTAGGGAGGGAATGGGGATTTTGCAATTACCTTCCCACAGGAGTGGGGAGAGAATGGAGATTTTGCAGTATCCTTCTCCTGCCACGCCTGCCAAGCCATAGCCACAGAACCAAAAATAGTAAAAACTTTTGAATCCCGCCACTGGTTACATCCAGGCATTAATGGAAGCTAGCACAGAGTTTCCCAACTTTGGCAACTTTAAGTAAGGTGGACTTCAACTCCCAGGGAGTTGAAGTCCACCTTTCTTAAAGCTGCTAAGGTTGGAAAGCATCGAGCTAGTGGTTAGTAAGCAGATGGGATCTCAGCAGAAGCAAACAAATATATGTTAGTAAAAAAAGAGTGGTTGTTGTTTTGAAAGAATGAGATAAATGCAGAGAGGACCATAGCTTGGTGGATAGTGGCCCAAAGCTGCCAATGAGAACGTTTTGTGAGACAGTGAAGGAGAAGCTTTCTCCTTTTTGCATGCATTGTCTGTTTGCAAATCAAGCAAACACGACAGCTTCAGCATTTCCTAATGAAACTAATCCTAATGAAACTAATATCTGATAGCAGAGCCTTTACAGTTCTCACTACTCAAGGCCAATTCACCTCAGTCAGAAAGGTCTCTCTCTCTCTCTCTCTCTCTCTCTCTCTCTGGGTTACATATATCAAGATATTTATGAGGGAGAGCGGTCAGATCCTTAGAGTAGCTGTTTACTTGACAAACAAAAGTTCCCACAGAATCAAAAGTCAGAAAGAATATTTACAGAGATGCTGATTAATTATGTAACTGATTAGCTGCATAGTAAATCACATAAATGATAGCACAGATGGAAATGGAAAAAAAAAACCCACATTCATTTGATTAAAAACTTGCAAAAAGTAGAAAGGGTGATATTCATCCAAGTAGAAAATATTTTACTGTTTTTAGTATTTTCCCTTTGCTGCATGTTGGTTATGGAAAATAAAATATTTCCCATCTGCTGAATCAAATTCCCAGCCATCATTTTAAAAAATTAATACGATTTATTTTAATATATACCTTAATAATTAAAATGAGTGGGCTCCCCGGGGATGGGGGGTTTACCAATCAAAAGAGGGAGAACAACTTTGTACAGGTAGATTTATCATCTAAAAAGATACAGCATAAAAGGTGAGAGGGCTTCAGAGGGAAAAGGAAAACAAAAGAAAGCACCAGTTGCTATGAAGATAGAGAGGTAACTGATACTTTGAAGCCACTCATATCTATGCCTTCTATTCAATTGATATTATTTTTAATAGCAGTAGTAGACTTATATACCACTTCATGGTGCTTTCCAGCCCCTTTTAAGTGGTTTACAGAATCAGCATATTGCCCTCAAAAATCTGGGTCCTCATTTTACTGACCTCGGAAAGATGGAAGGCTGAGTCAACCTTGAGCCATTCAGAATCGAACTCCTGGAGTGAAAAGTTAATTATCCCTGCAGTACTGCATTCTAATCACTGCGCCACCATGGCACATTATAGGAAGTAATATGGAATTAGATCTGATAGGCTACTAATCAAGAAGCTGGTCAAGTAGGTCTCACAATGGGTCAGGGATACTGGAATCTCTTTGCAAGGTTTGTAGTGGGTTCTATCAACAGTCGTCAGGATTATTATTTTTTTCTAGAACAGATGCCCTGCCCTCAAATGCTTTAGATGAATGTTGGTTAACCTTTTTGGGCTCCCGTGCCGAAAATTGCACATGCACATTGGTGCACACATTCGCGTGCCAGCACCTAGAAGGCAATGCACGTGGGGGAGGTCCCCACGCCCCCTGCTCATGCGTGCATGACCCCCCACTGTGTGCCCCACATGTCTCTGCACATGTGTGTGCATCTCCCATGCACCCTGGCCCCCATGCATGCACGCCAGATACCCGACAATCAATTGTTGGGCAGGCAATTGTGTGCGCATGCGCAGTGGGGCTCTTCTGGGTGACCCCTTGTGTGCCGGCAGAAGTGGCTCTGTGTGCCACTTCCGGCATGAGTGTCATAGGTTCGCTATCATGGCTTTAGACAATAGGTTGGCCCTCTTTTCTCTAGGTTGACATTCCCTCAAATATTAGAAGACGGTGATCATGTCACCCCCAGCCTTTTTTTTCATTATCATCATCACAGTGAAAAATTCATAGCCCAAAGAGAACGAAGTTATAACAAAGCTAAATTCAAGTTAGGTAAAGAACTTTATAAAAATATATTTTTCCTCAGATTTCATTGATTTCTAGTTACTAATAAAATAATGATATTTTACTCAGTGCCACAGGAATCATGGCTCTTCTGGACAGTTTTAATCCTCCTTACAGATATGAAGTGAACATTGCTTACAGTTGGTTGTGATTGAAGCAATTATAAACCTGAATAAAGCATGAAAATGAAAAAATAAAAAAATAAGTAAATAACCCCAGGGGGCTATTTTTTGTGCAAGCATCTGAACATGGTAAATTACTTCGATCATACCAATTAAGGTTGGTATCTAAATTTGGATTTGCTTTTTTATAAAGCCCTTTATTACTACATTTGCCTCAGAGTCATGCAGTTTGTACAATCATCTTTTCTCAAAACATAATTAATTTCAATATTCATGATAAGTTCTTAGCTGGTTGCTTTTCTTATACTAAATTGGAATAGCTACCACAGTCTATAGAATGGCATTTGTCTTGTGAATCTTTATATTGGAAGAGGGGTGTGACTATTATTAGCAAATCAATGATGGCCTTCAAAGAAGAGGTTTATTGTGTATATATATTAAGACCTTTTTGTCATCATCCCAAGGCCAATAGAGGTTAGTCTAAAATCAATGGATGTTATGAATCTCCTTCAATTTCTTTTTCATTTGAAAAGAATCCATGAATGGATGTGATATGTCTGATGGGACAAGTCATGAAGAGGCAGCATATTTTTCATAAGCAGACATTTTTCTAATATAATTTATTGGTTGCATAAAAGTCTTCTTGCATGACTTTATCCAGAAAAGAGAGATGGAATAATCCTGTCTATTTATTTATATGATTTATATGGTTGCCCATCATAAGCCACTCTGGATGGTTTACTTGCAACTTTTTATCTGCACTCGTTACTCTAGTAAGTCAAAGTGGTTTCTAGACATTTAAAAGATTTAAGACATCACTGGTCCACCCAAAGTACCATATGTACTATAGGAAGTTTAGGATGAATGTGTTTATATGCCAACTTAGACAAATAGGTACACATTTATATATCGTTATTTATTATGTGATCAGATCTCATAGAAGACAAACCATCCTTCAAACTGATCTCAATTATTTGTTCAGGTCATGCCTACTCCCCTCCCATCCTCCAGAGTTTACTTCACTATCAGTGGCTTGGGATCCTGGCTGGGGAATTCTGGAAATTGAAGTCCACCTATCTTAAAGCTGCCAAATTTGAGAAACCCTTATCCACAGGTTTTCTTTTCTCTGAATTTTCCACTCTCTTACTCTGAGCAACTTACTAATTAAATGCAGTTGCAAAGAGCAGAACTCGGGACTCACCGGGCAATCCCCTTTTCCAAATGTCTTGCTGTGTCACCAACCTTGTGCTTAGACTCCCATCCCTCCACCCACTATACTTCAAATGAAATGTCAAATATAATTTGATGTTAAAAAATGAAGGCTGTAGTTGCCCTCAGAGCAAAGCTGGCAGATGCTGGATACATCATCTCAATAGGGAGCTGTACAGAGACAAATTACAGTTCAATATATCACCAGAAATGGCTCCACAAAATTTCTTTTTAAAAAAAATTTAATGAAAGGCTTTGGAATTTTTATATGCTACCGTGTAACTAAAGTGCACCCTTTTGCACAATTAGTTAAAAGCAAGCTCTGAAAAGTTGCTAATCAGGTTTCATTCCTTGTGTTAAAAAAAATCTAAATAAACATCTGGTTCTGGTGGTAGCTATGAAGGGCATGAAATGAAATGGATGGGGGAAGTCACTTAAATTCCAGTGAAACTGAATGAATGGAAGTTTGTTCAAAAACGGACAAAGAATAGATGAGCTTTTTGATGTTGATCAAGAGTGTCCAACCCGTGGCTCACAGGCCCTAGACAGCTAATCCCACAAGATAATAAAAAATTAAACAATAAAGAGTGTTATTTATACATATTATGTGTGTGTGTATGCGTATGTGTGTGTGTGTGTGTGTATACACACACACACACACACACACATACATATATGCAGGTCTTGGTGTGTTTGGGTCTTTTCCCATGTAAGATTGAGAGTATCTTGGCAACGTTTCAACGAGGTCCCACTTGCCTTCCTCAGGCTGGTGCTTTCAGCTTCATGCTTGTGTGAGCAAAGCGTGATCAGAGCTGCCGTCTCCCTATATATACTGGTAGGGAGGTTGGCTGTGTTGTCATTTCTTGATTGGTTGATGGAGTTGTTCAATCAAGAAATGACAACACAGCCAACCTCCCCACCACTTGATAGTTGCAGTGTCCCAGGGTCATGTGATCACCTTTTGCCAAGCAAAGTCAATGGGGAAGCCAGATTCACTTAACACAACCGGGTTACTAACTTAACAACTTCAACAATTCACTTAACAATAGTGGCAAGAAAGATTGTAAAATGGGCAATGCCCACTTAGCAAATGTCTCATTTAGCAACATAGATTTTGGTCGAAATTGTTGTCATAAGTTAAGAACTACCTATATGCTACCATGTATTGTCAACATACAGGTGAAACTCAAAAACTTAGAATATTGTGCAAAAGTTCATTTATTTCAGTAATGCAACTTAAAAGGTGAAACTAATATATGTGATAGAATCATTACATGCAAAGCAAGATAGTTCAAGCCATGATATGCCATAATTGAGATGATTATGGCTTACAGCTCATGAAAACCCCAAATCCACAATCTCAGAAAATTAGAATATTGATAATTGTGAAAAGGTTCAATATTCTAGGCTCAAAGTGTCCCACTCTAATCAGGCTAATTAAGCCATAACACCTGCAAAGGGTTCCTGAGCCTTTAATGGTCTCCCAGTCTGTTTCAGCAGGAATCACAATCATGGGAAAGACTGCTGTCCTGACAGTTGTGCAGAAAACCATCATTGACACCCTCCATAAGGAGGGAAAGCCTCAAATGCTAATTGGCAAAAGAAGTTGGATGTTCCCAAAGTGCTGTATAAAGCACATTAATAAAAATTATGTGGAAGGAAAGTGTGGAAGAAAAAGATGCGCAAGCAGCAGGGATGACCGCAGTCTGGAGAGGAATTGTCAGGAAAAGGCCATTCAAAGAAAGTGTTGGGACTTTCACAAGGAGTGGACTGGTGGCTGGAGTCAGTGGCATCAAGAGGCACCACACACAGACGGATCCTGGACATGGGTTACAAATGTTGTATTTCTCTTGTCAAGTCTGCTCCTGAACCAAAACGTCAGAAGTGTCTTACCTGGGCTAAAAAGAAAACAGAACTGGTCTGTTGCTCAGTGGTCCAAATCCTCTTTTCTGATAAGAGCAACTTTTGCATCTCATTTGGAAACCAAGGACCCAAAGTCTGGAGGAAGAATGGAGAGGCAACACAATGCAAAATGCTTGAAGTCCAGTGTGAAGTTTCCACAGTCTGTGTTTGATTTGGGAGCCATGTCATCTTTCTTGGTGTTGGTCACTGTGCTTCATTAAGTCCAGGGTCAACGCAGAGGTCTACCAGGAGATTTTGGAGCACTTCTTGCTTCCTTCCACAGACGAGCTTTATGGGGATGCTGACTTCATTTTCCAGCAGGACTTGCACCTTCCCACACTGTCCAAAGCACCAAAACCTGGTTATGGACCATGGGATTACTGTGTTTTGATTGGCCAGCAAACTCACCTGACCTGAACCCCATAGAGAATCCATGAGGCATTGCCAAGAGAAAGATGAGAGACATGAGACTGAACGATGCAGAAGAGCTGAAGGGGCCGCTATTGAAGCATCCTGGTCTTCCATAATACCTCAGCAGTGCCACAGGCTGATAGCTTCCATGCCACGCTGCATTGAGGCAGTAATTTGCTGCAAAAGGGGCCCAAACCAAGTACTGAGTACATATGCATGCCTTATAGTTTTCAGAGGTTCAATGCTGTTCTATGTACAATCCTTGTTTTATTGTTTTGCATGTAATATTCAGATTTCTGAGATTGTGGATTTGGGGGTTTTCATGAGCTGTAAGCCATAATCATCACAATCATGACAAATCATGGCTTGAACTATCTTGCTTTGCATGAAAATGAATCTTCTTATATATTAAGTTTTTAAGTTGCATTACTGAAATAAATGAACTTTTGCATGATATTCTAATTTTTTGAGTTTCACCTGTATATCTAATTATCCATTCCTAGAATCTTTATTCTGGAGTCACCAGGCATAAAGGCATTAATTCAGAACCCAGCATGGGAAAGAAGTGCTATAGCTAAATTGGCTTTTTCTGACAATGGAGAGTTAGCAGTAAAACTATTGCCAGAAATTAGACATATCAAGTGGCATATTTATCACAGAAGTATGAAAATAAACCTGGATAGTAAGAGGAAGGCTAGATAGCTATAAACATAATGAGTAGGAATTATACAACAGTCTTCACTTGTGGATTTAGAAGTATCTCATTCACAAGAGCTTCCTGAACAAATAAACCCAATGCTTATTTAATTTAGTGAGTATTTATTCTGGTGGTGCAGTGGTTAGAGTGCAGTTATGCAAGCTACTTCTGCTGCAGCCAGCTGCCTGCAATTTGGCAGATTGAATCTCACCAGGCTCAAGGTTGACTCATCCTTCCATCCTTCCAAGGTGGGTAAAATGAGGACCCAGATTGTTGAGGGCAATATGTTGATTCTGTAAACTGCTTAGAGAGGGCTGTGAAGCACTGTGAAGTGGTATATAAGTCTAAATACTATTGCTATTCTGGTATCCATATGGCATCTTGGTCTAGTTTGAAATATATTGCTTACTATACTCTGCTATATCGTACTATATTCTCATCCTTTGGGTCTCAATTTTTATTTCAAATGATATTTTTGCCATTTCTATTTTTTTAACCACTCTGAATATCGACTTACTGAAATATGTTTTCCTTTCTATATCGTAATAATCATGCAGAAAGATCTGTGTAAATAGTATGTATATTCTGTTAATCATGGCATTTTGGAAACAGCCTATAAAGTGATCTGCTGTCTGTTTTTTTCAGCTGTCAACATATGTCTACAAATCATTGCAATCAATTTCATCATCACTCATCAAACAGATAGCTAAGAAAGTTAAAACCATAATTTAATGACAATTGGAAATTATCATAGACTGCTACATCAACTCATATGCTGTTTATTGGAAGACACACACTGCATGCCTTCAAAGTGGCAAGATTCTGGGAGTTTATTAATCAGAATACTTTCCAATAGTTTATCTGCACATTAGTACCAAGGTAATGAACATGATTTGTAATTTTGTAAGAGAAATCCTTTTCTACCAGAGAATGCTATATGTTTTGAGAGTCAGATAATGATATTCAGAAGTGTTATTATACTCTCATCCAAAGAAGGACTGGGCCTACTATTAGATAAAGTGCTATGACTACATAAGTGGCAGATTCACTCTGTTGGACAACAAAACTAAGGATGATGCATGATTTGTTCCAGAATTTCCTAAATTGGTTAATTTTTATGCATGTTTGCTACCTTGAGTTATTTGTAAAAATAATAAAGGTGGGATATAGACATAGACATTTAGACGTAGACATACATACACATTTCATGCAGAATGCAACCCATTGTCAGTACAGACACAAGATTCCACTGGTCTTTTGATTAGCTTCAATACATGTCAAGGGATAAAAAAATAAATGAATGAAGCAACATCTTTTGCTTTTGGTCTTTTGAAGATGACTTGGCTCCTCCTTCCTCTATTTCCAAACATGCTGGAAATATATACAGGTAATTCTCAACTTACAACAGTTCATTTCGTGACTGATCGAAGTTATAACAGCATCATTTTTCACATTTGCAACTGTTGCAACATCCCCATGTTATGCAGTTGTCAAGTTAGTAATACGGTTGTTGAGTAAAACTGGCTTCTCCATTGACTTTGATTGTCAGATGGTCACAATAGGTGATCCTGTGACCCCAGGACACTGCAAGTACTATCATAAATATGAGTCAGTTGACAAGCATCTGAATTTTGATCACATCCCCATGATCATGTGATCAAAATTCAGACGCTTGTCAATTGACTCGTATTTATGATAGTAGTTGCAGTGTCCCAGGGTCATGGGATCACCTATTGTGACCTCCTGATAATCAAAGTCAATAGAGAAGCCAGTTTTACTTCACAACGGTATTACTAACTTAACAACTGCAGTGATTCACTGAACAACAATGGCAAGAAAAGTCATAAAATGGGGCAAAAGTCACCTAACAAATATTTTAATTAGCAATAGAAATGTTGGGCTCAATTGTGGTCTTAAATGGAGGAGTATCTGCAGTAATGTGTTATTCTCATGTGACACCTTCAGAATGTATTTGAACAAATACTTCCACTTAATTATTTTCTTCTTTACCATTAGCTAATTTTGATGATGCAACAAAACTTCATCTTAAAAAAAAGTATGGTTTAAAGATAGTCTCCCTCTTTCCAAACCCTAATGCTGGCTAGTTTTGAAGACGTAGATGGGGAAACAAAACCTTGTTATTTAAAGATACAATAAAAAGGGCTCTTCTGCGATCCTAAGAAAATATCTCATGGACCATGTAATCTTTGTTGTGCTTCTCCAAAAACAATGAAAATATTTTGGCCTCAGTCAGAGGTGGTATTCAGCGAGTTCTGACCAGTTCTGGAGAACCGGTAGGAGAAATTTTGAGTAGTTCAGAGAACCAGCAAATACCACCTCTGATTGGCCCCACTTCCATCTATTCTCTGCCTCCCGAGTCCCAGCTGATCGGACAGGTCTTCTTTTGTTGCCCTGCACAGGAGAACAGAACTGCAAACAGGTTAGTGGGGTGGGGAGGGAATGGAGATTTTGCAGTAACCTTCCCCCAGGAGTGAGGAAGGAATGGGGATTTTACAGTATTCTTCCCCTGTCACACCCACCAAGCCACACCCACAGAACCGGTAGTAAAAAAGTTTTGAATCCCACCATTGGCCTAAGAGGATGAAAGGCCCTGGACCTCTGGAAGCATCCAAGTTTGATCCCTTCTTGTGTTGATAAAGTAAGCATGACAAGGTAGGCTACAGTGCATTTGCTGAATCCAAAGTCCTGTTGGTCCTCCAAAAGTCCTGAAGCTGGCCCACATTCCTTCTCTTCACTTATTTTCACCTGGAAGACCTTCCTTGATAAAATCCAAATGGCTTTGGGAGGGGAAGTGAGGAAAAAACAAGCCCAAGATGCTAATAAAATATTTAATTCTAACATCAATATGCTTCAGACAAAGACAGATTTCTCTAGGAATCAGTTATAAAAGGCAACAAAAAATAAATGGTTTTCAAAATGTCCAGTTATTCTTCATTGATTTTTTTTTATTGAGGTCATATATTTATTGAATAAGCCACAATTAGCTGTGTTTACATAAAATGCTGGGCTATTGACAATGATTGACAGACCATAATGGATTTAGACAACATTTCAAGCAAAATTCAAACCATATTATATCTTATTAGAAAAGGAAAACAAATTGGATATGTGTATTTTTATTGTAGCTATTTTGAGATTTATAAGAGAATACAATGATAAGATATAAATGAATGAATCAAACAAATATTACTTTTAATATATCGGTACCCAAATTGTTAAGATCTATTTCAAGATGTTTCATTACTCAACTAGATAATGTTATCGGTGCTGGCTAATGTGCCAGCACCGATAACTGATAATAATTTTCTCTCTGTTTATATACAGAGGCTTGTCATACCAGTGTGATTTTCTCTTCGGCAGTTCCTGTAATCGTTGTTGTTGTTATGTTCTTAAGGCATCAGTAACAATAAATGTTATTTCTGAAAAGCAACATAACATTCAGGAAGATTTCAGCAAACTTTTTTTTTTATATTTCCAAATGTGGAAAACAGGAATTATTATGCAAGATATCAGCAGAGCAGAAAAAAAATAATGTCTTATCAATGTTTGTTTGTTGTAAATCATCTCAGACTCCTTTCTCTAAATCAAAATACGATGTTCAGTCCTTGTCTCCAAACTCTATTTTCATTCTCTCCGCAATTCTGCATTCATGCCCAGGCTTCCAGAGCATTCCTAGTCTTTTCCTCATCCTCAGTTTATCTCACCCTGAGCTTCTGTATGAGCTTTAATTTTTGCAAGGAATAATGCTTTGGAATATTTATCACTCCTGTTAAGAAAGCCAGGAAAAATCAATCTAAAAACTTATATGAATGGGAGGTAATAGGATATTCTGCATAAACATTGTCTTGGCCAATGAATATCAGGGGCTGTTCTATTGTAAGCAATAAGAAAACAAGGAAGAAAGAAAATAGAAAAATAGAATAGAGGGAAAGAGCAGGAAAAGATTGCATTATTACACAACTGAAAAACCTGTGGGGGGCTTGATGGGTTAGTGGTTGGGTTAGTGCAGTGGTGGGATTCATTTTTTTTTACTACCGGTTCTGTGGGTGTGGCTTGTTGGGCGTGGCAGGGGAAGGATACTGTAAAATCTCCAGTCAGAGGTAGTGTTTGTCGGTTCTCTGAACTGTTCAAAATTTCCTCTACCGGTTCTCCAGAACTGGTCAGAACCTGCTGAATACCACCTCTGGGTTAGTGGTTAAAAAATGCAGAGCTTGTCAGTTGGAAAGCTGACAGCCCAGGTTCGAGACACAGGCACGCAAAACAAGGTGAGCTCCAGTTACTTGTCTAAGCTCCTGTCCACTTAGCAATTTTAAAGGATGCAAATGTGAATACATAAATAGGTGCCACTTCAATGGGAAGGTAACAGTGTTTCATGTACCTTGATGTATAGTCATGCTGTCCACATGATCATGGAAGCATCTTTGGATAATGCTGGCTCCCTCGGCTAAGAAACTGAGATGAGGACTGCCCCTTAGAATCAGACACGATTGGACAAGATACCTTAAAACAACCTGTGGCCTGTTGGGTCATCCTTTTTTCCTTACCTACACAGAGAAACAGGATGGTCATGGCAAGAAAAAAAAAGCAATGGGTGCTGGAACAACTTCCAATGTCCTGCCAGTTTCCCCATGGATGTTGTTTGTGGGAAGCTGCCAAGAAGCAATCAAAATCATTTTTCCTTCCTCTCAGTTAACCCACTTTGCTGAGAGGAGGGAACAGAGGGAGTCTCGGATTGCAAGGAAAATTGCATTCCCACTTCCCATCCTGACATAACCCAAGGGCCCCTTTGCTCCAGAGAAGAAGACTCATCTACCCATTGTCCATGCTCCCAGGCAGGCCTACCTCACCAAAAAGCATCCAAGTCACAGAACTCATCCTTTCCATGACACTCACTGCCATTAAGAAATTTCAAATTTCAACCTTGATTCCAAAGCAGCCAATCGCCGCTAACCCAATGAGACTTGCCTAATCAGCCTAATCTAATCTAATCTAATCTAATCTAACCTAATCTAATCAGCCGATTAGATGCAAGGACCCATGGGACGCAGGAAAGAGATCAAGGATACACTCCTCCCACCTCCCCTTGTGCCACTGAACCTATGGGTTTCTGGGAAGTGTAGTCAGAACGCACAATTGCAGTGAAGCATCCACAACTTTACCAAATTTCAATCCCCTGCGTGGCATGGGTCTCATATTTTGGATATTTTCTTTAAGTTAGGCCATGGGAGGTATCCTGATTCAAAAAATATTACCCTATAATGCACTGTTTCACCCAATTGAAGGTTACAAAGCATCACACACACCCCGAGAGTTTCAGTATTTATAGATTAGGTTTGGATTCAGTAGAAGATTAAATCAGAAGAGCTCACAGAGTCTGGATTCACATACATCATGTTAATCCATAACATGGTTTGATTGTATTTTCTTGTATGGTATAAATCCAGCAGTGTTGCAATTTTGGGAACTATGACCTTGATACATATTTTTACTTCTTCCATTTTACCTCACTGCATGAGACTGTGGCTTTCAGATCCTTTCTTAACAACAATGTAGAGCTCCATGTTTGCAGCATCTTTTTGAATGTTAGCATTTCAAAGATCCATCATTGGTCCTGAGAAGTACTGTAAAGAGTGTTACCATTTCTTATACTGTTAGAACCCCAGCTTTGACAATAATCAAGAATTGAGTTCATTCTCTTCCTTTGTTTCATTTTATCTTATCCCTAACACAAATAACAAAATGGGTTCATATTTTAGAGGAGATGTTCGCAAACCTAAGAGAACATTAGAAAGCCATATACTTAAATATAACAAATGCATGGAAGCACTTGACTAAAACAAAATTTAAGAAATTACAAATAAATAAATTTTATTATTTATAAATTCCTGTTCCTAGGCATCAGTCCTATCAGGACAATCACAGCTTCTTCATCATTACAATGAGGCTTAAAATCATATATGTATGGATTTCAGTGTTATCTACTATCATATGTTACAACATAGCAAATTTTCTGGTTATACTAAAATGCTTCTTTCAAAATTTTTGCAAATGCCTTAAACTGTTGGCCATGGCTTCAAAAAAATTTAACAACCTGTTCTCTACTGAGTTGCTGGATGGGAGTGGCCATGTTGTGCATGGCCTAGTCGGCCTCCTACACCACCATGGGAGCATCAAAGTTTAAAAGGTATCCTTTTCTGTTTGTGTCAGGTCCCCCATCTTCATCCTTCAAACTAGCATCTTGCCATCAAAGGGCATGGGGAGAGAACATATGGGCAATAAATCTGTATTGGGATAGCACTGGGAAACTGGAGGGAGGAGGGAAAGACGGTTGAGGAAGACCAGTGATGCTTTGAACCTGTTTCTGTCAGTCTTCAAGGACACCAAGAAGCCAGAGATCCCTAAGAATGGAATGGAACGGAATGTTGATTCCTCCAAACACCAAATGTTCCCAAAACACCTAAACATCCATCCATTGTCTGAAATTAGACTGGTCAAGGGGGAAGAGATGGTTTGAGGGAAAAGCATATATTATTTCATGTGGAAAATTTAGTTCTAGCCTGATTTTAATGCAGTAAATTTTTAGTAAAAAATCCTATCACATCAAACCAAATGGAATAGAGCCATGATGGCAAACCTTTGGCATGTGTGCCACAGGTGGCAGGCAGAGCCATTTGTGCGGGCACATGAGCCCCAGCAAAACTTTCTTGCACTGTGCATGCGCATGCCTCCAAGCTGATTTTTGGCCCTTTTGAGGCCTTTCTCGGTCTCCCAGAGGCTCCAGGGAAACCTCTGCAGCCTTTGGAGGCCAAAAAACAGGCCCATTTGTCATTTCCTGTATTTCTGGAACTACCAGAAGTGAAGAAACAGACCCGTTTTTTGGCCTCCAAAGGCTGCAGAGGCTTCTCTCGAGCTTCTGGGAGACCGAAAAAGGCCTCAAATGGGCCAAAAATCAGCTGGGAGGCACGCAGTGCAGGTAAGGGGGCAGCAGGAGGATTGCGTGTGCATATGCAGGGTGGCATGCACACTGCCTTCTGGGTGCGCACGCACAATTTTTGACATAGGAGCCCAAAAAGGTTAGCCATCACTGGAATAGAGGGTCTATCTTTCCTAAGGGGGTAGTCCACCTAGAGCAGGCCTGACATTTTGTTCAATCTTTCTGATGCTCCAGCTTTTATAGCCACATTGGTTAAAAAATAACCTTACAATTATTATCAGTGGGGTGTCTCTGAACTTATTATTTAAATATCTCATAAAAGTCTGACTCTCAAGTAGAGATCTACTGCATGACAAATGCATATCAATTTTTGAGCCTATAAAACTAAACTCGGATATTATTTCAGTATGCTCTCCACCAGTTTTTGCATTCTTTTTTCCCTTCTACTAGAGCAGGGGTATCAAACTCACGTCATCACAGCATAATCACATGACATATCAGGACTTTTTCCCCCTTCACTAAACTAGGCATGGGCGTGGCCAGCACATGACGCATCTGGCCCATGGACTGGGATTTTACAGCCCTATACTAGAGCTTCCTTAAGTCTATTGCATCCAGCCATCAAAGGTAGATTACCATATTTATTAATTTATTCATTTTGGAAGTTTATTTTGCCACCTATTCATACATGGCAACTCAAGGTGACTTACAAGAATATAAAAGATATTTATTTATATATATTTTAAATATAAAAAATATAAACACAATTAAACTAATAAAAGAGAGAATCAATAATAAATTAATAATATAATATGATGAAATAACCCCCCCACCCCAGCGACAACATATCTGAGGTTGATATCTGAACATATCTCCCAGCCATTTTAATTCCAAGTCTCATTTAATCGAGTCCAGCATTCCTCGTGATGCATGACTGAAATAAATAAAGAGTAAACATTTCTTTCTCAATTTGAACCATCTCATTGTTCCATATACTGTGTAACTGTTGCTTCTGAGCCATCATGCAAACAATTCAATGAGTAGGTAAATTGTGCTGGACACAGATGTGTTGACTATCCATGATTTGGTAGGTTCTATGCAGTCAAAATCCTTTATATAATCAATCTAGAAGAAATAAAATATCTTTCTGCTATTCTCTCACCTTGGCAATTATCTATCAATCTTAGCACTAAGCTCCCAAGTAGCCTTCAAAATGAGTAAGATGCTATTAGATGCTTAGTTCTGCAGTGCATGGGTATTTGGTAGCACATTGCAAAGAAATAAATATCACAGTGTTATAGCACTGTGGCTGGATGAGGACAGAATTTTGTATGTTTGCTCTGTTCCCTAAACTACCATGAAAGACTTTTTGGATCATCTCTCTAGTGTGCTCATATTTATCCAGAGCCTCCATGGTTTGTCACCGAGAAATTGAAATATTTCTTCCAGATTTGTTTCCTGCTTTTCTTAAAATAATATTTAGTCAAGGAAATGCATTTGAAAAATGTTTCAAAAGAGATTCATAAGCTGTGCAACAATATGAAAAGTTTGTGCTCTGCATACTGTATGTATAGTTTGTTTTTACAACTATATTCATCTTTATGTAAATAGCATTAAAATACTCCACTTCAGTACAATATTCTTGCAAAACTGTGTCAGAACAAAAGATTCATTTCTTCAGCTAAACTTAAGAGAAGTTGGTTCCTTCCAAAACCTTTGTTGATATGAGTATCTTTGGTGGATCTCTCCCTTTATTTAATTCATTACTGTGTTCTATAGGAAAGACAAATTAATAATGTTACACAGTACAGAATAATGCATGCATAATCATGAATACTCATGAATTATTTGCAGAATTCAATTGAAACAACATTTATCTCAAAGGAAAGCAATTAAAGTAGTTGACTCGCACAGTAATAAATCATAAGTGAAATTTCAATTCTTGATCACATGCAGCATGAAACATAGCTTGTGGGAAAGCAACATATTTCAAAATATTCAGTGTCCTTAATAGAAGAAAGGGGGAATCATCCAGCACCATTTATAAATATTAACAGTCCTGTCTGGATTATAAAACATTCTTGTTTATAAAAACAAGAATCACAATGGGATTAAAAATAGCCATTAAATTTTGAATGTGGGGTTCCAAAGTAGCTGAAAGTACAGCAATTACGATAATTTATAATACCTCTGAAGTGGTTTCTGACATCTCTTTGACATGAAGTAAACATTCAAAAAGCAAAAGGCATATAACATGGTTTATTTCTTGCTGCTATAGATGTGGAATAGGAGCATCATCACATAAATGGATGGTATAACCAAGTACGTAAACATCTCTAGAAGATTCTGGCAATTTCCAAACCAGGCCATGATTAAAGGCCATTAATACTTTGCACTTGAGTATTCCACTTACTTGTTTCCTTGGATACATGCTTAGACGATGCCCCTGCTTTATTTAGGTATACAAAAAAAGGCTAAAGCAATGTCTCTAAAGGCTAGGTCACATCGCCCGATGGATACAAAACGTATGTAAAAAGGACACAGCGGATGAGCAAATTTTCCATCCGTTGTTATCTGCTCTCAAAAGTGCCCCAAA